>QANX01004648.1:0-152489 GCA_003254975.1 Ochetophila trinervis
CAGGCTCTAACCCAGGCGCCTGGGTTAGAGCCTGGGCTAATCTGTCTGCATTCTTTTAATTACAGTTTTGCTTTTTTTCTTCAAATTCTCCTCCTTGATGTCAAAATCACCTAAAATATAGAAAAACATATATTAATCTATTTTAAATGAATAAAACATGCTTAATTTAAGTATCAAGGTATATAAAACATAAATAAATTATGATCTATCAGTATCTTACAGCCTGGAGGTTCGCTTCAACCTCACGTGAGTTTTTGCCATTGTTTATCATAGATAAAAGTGTTTAATTTAAATTCATTACAAATAAGTTAATAATTTTGAACGTGCAGCACATTGATGCATGCCTATTCCACATCAGAAAGAGGATGTCCATGGCACCAGAGGGATTTTCAGACCGTTGTGCAATATTGGATTGCATGTTGTAGGTGGGTTATGCCATGTCCATCATCAGTTATGCAGATTAATAAATTTGGGGTTCATATAGTACAATAAACCTTCTCTTTTTTTTATATTTCCAGCAAGCTATGTTTATACGCCACAAAAATCACATCGATTCACTATTGGAGATTAAGGCAGCCACCATATTTTGTCAGGCATTCAAGGGTGAAGATCCTATATATGGTCAACCGTGGTGGACATGTGACTATGTAAGTTATTTTGATAATTTCATTAATTTATACCGCATAACAGTTATACTCAAAATATGTGATATGCACATTGTGTTTACTAACATTTACATCCAAATCCTAGTTGCTAATGCCTGTTAACAATGGCAACAAACACTGGCTTGTTGCACACGTTAACATTATTAAGAAGCATGTAGACCTGTATGATCCATCTGTCAAGAATACAACATCTCATTTCCAGGAGGAAAATGTCACATGCATATGCCATTTGGTGCCTAAAATATTGCATGTTTTTCAAATTTACAACCACCGACCAGATTTCACGGACTATTTAGACCCCGCTTTTTGATGCGGGATGTTATTATTTATGCAATTAATTTTTTTTGGATGACGTGGGACGTTTTCATTATTTCATATGTCATACAAATTGCAAAGTTTTACCTCGAAATTTACAAAATTATATTTTTTTCTCCCAAATTTTTCCTTTCTTCCCATCCACTTTTTATTTTTTTTTTCCTTTCTTTCCAGTGAAACCGGCAACCAGTTTCGTACTTTTATTATTTTTTGCCCATATCATATGTTACTCAATGGCATGAGCCTCATCCTTTCAACCATTTTGAAAGGGATTCTCCTAAAAAGATATGAGTGAGCTTTTGATTGAGCTGATGTATATTTGATTGTGCGGTGAACTTTTGGAAATTAGTACAAGTGACAAATGTTGTTCAAATTGCAAATTAGTATAAAATTCAGAGCATATGTAGATCTAAATATTCCGACTTTATTTTATTTTATTTTATTTTATTTTTTGGAAAAGAATCCTTAGAATCACTCATCACATTTACGAAAGCACCATAAATTATAAGACGACTGAAACTCATGGTTACAAGAGAACTGAAAAGTCTCCCTTGCATATAAAAGTTTGATTGTTCTACATTCACTGCGGTAGTCAAATATGAAAGTCCTTCCTTTTCAAAACTTTAACACCTGCAAGAGTTCCATATTTGATTGCATATACATATAAAATCCAAGTTAAAGTTTGCCCAACGAAGCGTAGTAAAAACTTAGAAAATTAGTTACGGAGTAATACTGTAAAAGCCAACCCACCATAGAACGAAGTTTCAGAAAGTAAGGTGTTAGAAATTCCATTAGTGGAGAACTTTCACAGTGCTTAACTCGTCAACAGGTGATCAATAAATTACTGTTTGACTTGAATATGATTTCTGAACAAGTGATCAACTCGTCATCATATAAAAAAAGTGATCGAAAGGTTAAAATGGTACATTTGGAAATTCCTTTGCTCAAATATTAAAATAATTTACACCATCCCATGGTTTTGAATACAAAACAAAAAAATGGTTCGTAAAGGGAAGTAGGATAACAATAGGCAGATCTTCCAATTGGTATTAACTAATTCAATTTAGGAACGAATATTCACGAACTTGACACAAACTTCGTCAAATCGCACGGCTTGAATTCAACCATTAGAATGAGAAAACAGTTCTAAACGGCTAAATGGAACCTTAATAGGAAGTAGGACTATTATTACTAAATTGTAAACAAAAGATGACAAAGGGAATCAATCCACTTCTATTTATTAAAATAAATTGAGCAATCATTTTTGGTAGTCAATCGTTGTAAAGTAGTCTAGGGCTTATAAGACTACAGATTGAATACTGCCAGCAGAGTGCCACCCAACCTCTTACATAGACATATTCATTTTTTAATCTACATTTTACATAATTAAAAAACCAGGGTGCCCATTAGTGTTTATCAGCATTGTTTATAAGGAACCTCCATTTCCACTGAAGAAATCATCAAACTTATCCAGCTCTTTAGTTAAAATACTTTGCTGACCATACCACGTGGGAATTTTGGTCAGCATTTACATATATCTAACACATGTTTAAATGATAATCACTCACCCAAATACCCCCAAAAATATAAAATAAAAATACAAAAATAAAAAATCATGCCAATAAAAAATTAAAAAAATAAATATAAAACAAGCCCTTCAAAACTTGACCTCGTAGTTTCAACACCCAGAAACAAATTTAATCATGTGAAAAAAGCAACAAGCAATTCGACTTCAATAACAACAACAATAACAATGTCGAGATGCCGATGTATTATTGATGTAAATAAATATTATATTTAGTAGTAATTAGTTGATTTTGTTTTATTTGAATTGTAACTTGACAATATAAAATATTTAGTATAGAATGATTATAGAAAATATATTTGGTGTAGAGTGATTATACAAATACTACATGTTTCTTTACATTGTATAGGCTTGTTCTTTTATATACATCTTTAATGGAGAAAAATAAGATAAGTGAAAATAGTATTTCAATACTTTTAGTTTCTGCATGGAATCAATGTGTTCTATCCTGAAGAACGGTCTTCTACAAATTGAAATTTGAATTCCATAGTTCTCATCCTGAATCGAATTTCAATTCTATTTTTCTTTTCGAATCAAAGTTTTTTAATTTGAAGTTTGTATCTCGAAAATCGTATCCACTGCATATTCATTCAGAATGTTCGATGGTCAAAAACGTTCTTGTACGTATCAAATCCAATTCTAAATCTCTTATATTGAATATTGTATCCACTTATTTTGTATCTCTAATCCCAAATCAATCCTCGAATTGAATTCTTGTACGTTTTTTAAAATTTGGCTATGATGACTAATTGGAGTCGACAAAAACCATATTTTGGACCTTCCTCCATATACGAAAGTTATAAAGAAACTAGAAAATCAAGTGGCACGCAATCTGACAACCTAGTATGTTCTTATTGTAATGAAACAGGTCATTTGAAACAAAGATGTTATGAAATTATTGATTATTTTTAATTGGTTAGACTTCACCAAGAAATCTCAAAAAAAGATTGCAAGACAGATTGTCGTAGCTACTACTTAGTTTATGGAAAATGTCGAGCATTAGTACATGGATTATTGATACAGTTGCATCTGATCACATGACCAATGATTCAAGTCCGTTATAGTCTATCATGTCCATTTCTCAGTCTATCATATTCATAGCCAATGATAGTAATTTTCATGTTACTAGAGAAGGCCCTGTCACTTTATATGATAAACTTACTTTAGATAACTCTAGTGTGGACTGTGACATTTTGGCCTTCATAGTGTAATTTTTTAAAGACATTCAAACTTGGAAGATTCTTGGTTACGGTGTTAGATGGGACAAACTCTATTATTTGGATCTGACAATGAATGGAAAACTGAAAAAAATGTCAGGTAAATCGGAGTGGTGAAGTGAACAAAATTCAGAAAACTATTTGGTTATGGAACCAAAGATAGGACACCTATCATTTGGTTATCTTCAAAAATTACAACCTCATATGTTTTCATATGTGACTCATATTTTAAATGTGAAGTTTGTGAAATGGCTAAGAGCCATTGGAGTTCATATTCACTCTGATGTGTGGGGTCCTACAAAAATTCCTTCTTTTTAGCAAGCTCGATATTTTGTTACTTTTCTTGATTAATGTACCTGGATGATTTGAATTTCTCTTCTTAAATATAATAGTGATGTATGTACAGCATTTCAATAATTCCAAAGTATGGTTGCTAGTCAGTACCAAAAGCATATTCGAGTTTTTCAATCTGACAATGGCAGAGAATTTGTAGATGCATCTCTAGGTGATTTCTTAAGCCATCATAGGATTTGTCACCAAACTTCTTACACCTATACTCTGGAACAAAACATATTAGCTGAAAGGAAGAATCGACAGTTATAAAGGTTGCTCATGCTTCTATATTTGGCATGAACATGTCTCAGTATTATGGCAAAAGGCAATAAAATTCTCTATGTATCTCATCAATCGAACACCATCCATAGTCATTGATTTCTAAACTCCACTACAAAAAATGCAATCCTCACCTACCAAATCTCAAACGTTGAATTTTCGATTGCACCGTATATGTTCACATTCTAAAAACTCAACGAACAATCTAGATTCATATGCTAAAAAGTGTGTTTTTTTTTTTGGATATTCTGATTTTCAGAAAAAGAATAGATGTTATATTCTTCAAACTCGAAAGATACATGTAACCTTAGATTTTTTTTTTGTGAATTAAAGCTTTACTACTCATGAGGAGTTTCTGAATCTTCTTTTATGGGGGAGAGTTGTATTGAAGAGAACATGCTAAAAGGTGGTGTTGAGTTTATAGAGCTAGAAAAACTAAATGAAAGGTTGCGAAGGATTCACAATGAATGCGGAAGTTTTGAATTCAGCAGTGCTATGCTAGATGAATCTAGCATAGGCATTGAATCTGAAGGTACTAAATCTAGCGTTGTTTCGTTGAATGAATCAAGTGTTAGCGAAGGTCCCGAATTCAGCTTTTTTGGCATCTTCGAATCAGTTCTTCCTGATTTGTCTAACCAAATGGCAGTATTGACATTGTCTACACCAATAATTGAAGATTCCACCCAAAATATTCTGATTTTCAGAAAAAGAATAGATGTTATGATCTTCAAACTCGAAAGATACATGTAACCTTATATGTTTTTTTTTTCCGTGAATTAGAGCTTTACTACTGAGGAGGAGTTTCTGAATATTCTTTTATGGGGGAGAGTTGTAGTGAAAAGAACATGCTAAAAGGTGGTGTTGAGTTTATGGAGTTAGAAAAACTAAGCGAAAGGTTGCAAAGCATTCACGATGAATGCAGAAATCTTGAATTCGACAGTGCTATGCTAGATGAATCTAGCATAAGCATTGAATCTGAAGGTACTAAATCTAGCGTTGATTTGTTGAATGAATCAGATGCTAGTGAAGGTCTCGAATTCAGCGTTTATGGCATCTTCAAATCAGTTCTTTCTTATTTGTCTGACCAAATGGTAGTATTGACATTGTTTACACCAATAGTTGAAGATTCCACCCAGAATATTCTTCTCAAGGTAATCTTAACTCCTATTTCTAATGAATCTAATGGTTTACCTTTACCTAAAAGAAACATAGAACCCAAATATCCACTAACAACAAACAATAGAGTACCAAAGAAAAAAATATGAACATGACCTCAAAGCCAAGACTAAGTATCCAATTAGCAACCATGTGTCTAACCATAGGTTGTCTGAATTGTATGCATTTACTGTTAACCAATTATCCTCTGTATTTGTTCCTAGTAGTGTGCAGGATGTATTGGCAAATCCAGAATGGAAAAAGTCAATGAATTAAAAAATAGAGGCTCTACAAAAGAATGATTTTTTAACGGCGATTTAGAAGAGGAAGTATACATAGATCTGACACCAGAAAGTAAATGTAGGCCTTAAGTAATGACAAAAGTCTGCAAGTTGAAGAAGTCTTTATGTAACATTTTAAAACTTAAATAGGGATTAGCAAAGTAATTAGAGTTAATTATGTTAATAATAGAATTGATAACACTAATGATATAAATAAAATGTTTATTAGTGAAATAAATATTGTTAGTTTTAAAGTTTAATTTAAAAAAAATTAATTAGAATTAAAATTTGTGAATTTGTATATTTAATTACAGTTAATATAAGAAGAAAAATAAAAATAAAATGAAAGTAAAATTAAAAAATGAGAAAATAAAATAAAATAAAATAACAAATGACAAATGACCATTTTGCCCTTGAAAATAAATAATTATGTGAAGAGATGGAAAGGGCAAAATTGGAATTTTGGGCAAAAAGTTGAATTAAGGCCCCAGCCTTCTTCCTCACGCGGGGACTATTTTTTTTTTTTTCCCCCATGGTTGGCCAGCAAAACTTTTTGGGAGAAACCAAGTTCAATCTCTTCAATCTTCTTCAAATTTAGCTTAAAAATAGGTTACCCATAGGTTTTAGAACATTCTAAACACTTTGGTGAGGTTTGTTTTAACCGAAAACCACCATAAGTTTGAGTTTTTGGATATTTAGCCGAATTTCTTTCTCACCGGATTTTGAGAGATTCCGGCCACTTTTCACCGGAATCTTTGTACCAAAAGCTTCCTTTCTCACTCCTTTACAAAACCCAAGTGTTGGAATTAAAGATTAGTGAACTAGGTTAAAGATTTGACAAAAAGGATACAAAGGGGATTTTCGGATTTTTGGAGAAATTGTGAAATTTTGGCTCCAATTGAAGGTAAATCATGTTTCTTATGCTTAATTACATTGTATAATGATAAGCATTGTAGTATAGAGTTGGAGAATGGAAATTTAGGAAAATTTGTGAGTGTTTGGAATGTGTTTTGATGAAATTATGATGATAGATTACGAATTGTGATTGTAGTTAATGTAATAAATTATAATTAGGAGATATAGAGGAATTGTGAATGATGATTTTATATTTGGTTGAGAGATAGTAATTTTAATTGGAAAATTTAAGTGGATGATGATATAAATTTAGTTGGAAACTTATTTGTGATGAAAATTAGGAATAAAAATTTAGGTATTAACCTCTAAAAATTATTTGGGTAAAAATATAATTAATAAACCTATATTATTAGGGGAAAAGTTGCATAAGTATGAAAATACTTAATAAAATTGGGGTTTTATTTTACATTACGGTAATGAAATATTTGGTAATATTATTTTATTGTATTACTAGAGGAAGGAACTACTCCGATCGAATGACAAGGAGCAACCAATCGTGGATAGACGTCAACGCGGTGTTTCTGTGAATGGGAACACATATATATAAATATATATTTATATATATGTAAATGCATGAATATATACATATATTTTATGGTTTTGCAATATAGTCAAAGGTTATATAATTAAGAAATATATTTTGTGATTAAATAATTTTTACAAGTATATATATATATTACATTGTTATTTTTTCTGGAATAAATACATACATATTTATACATATGTTTAAAAGGATGCTTTAATTATGAATTTAAAGTATTGATGAATGTGATTGTTTTGAGTGAATTCATAAATGCATGGCACCTATGTAGTGAATACTTGGGCGATGAGTATGCCGCAGAGTAGGGTGTAACAAGGTTGGTGACTACTTGGGCGATGATTATGCAGCCGGGTAGGGAGGTTTGACATTGGATATACTTGGGCGATGGTTCATGCCGCCAAGTGATTGGGCGATGGTTTATACCGCCAGATTATTTATACTTGTGCAATGGTTTATGCCGCCAAGTGATTGGGCGATGGTTTATGTCGCCATATTATTTATGCTTGTGTGATTGGTTATGCCGCCAAGCTGAGATTATGAATTGCATATATGTGTGAATATATGAAGGGACAATGGTTTTCACAGAAATGGTTATTACCTGCTCGGTATATGATGATTTGTTCACATATATGTCTATGGCTTTTCACTGGGGATTTAATAGTTAGCTTACCGGTCCGATATATATATATATATATGATGTGTTCGTATATATATGTTTTGTGGCTTTTCACTGAACGTCCCTCATATATTTGGTTGCATTGATTGTTTGTGCTATTTTATATTTCAAGACATTTTGACATAAACAAATATATTAATTATGTTAAATATATATATACATATAAATATATGAATATTTTGGAAACTTGGAAATTTGGAAATTTGGAAGATGAACTACTTTCAAAAGAGATTGCATGCACAAACCAATTTTTATATACGTTATGTATGGAAGAAAATATTATTTTCATATTTAATTTCTACTCACTGAGTATGCAAGTACTCACCCCACCAAAAAAAATTCTTAATTATGTTTCAGGTAGTTCTGGGGTTATTAGCCATGCTACTGTTGCTAGTTAGTGCAGGAGGAGAGAGTTAGAGGTAGTAGTGGCATAGTTAGATTGTGCAAGTTTATATGTTAGTTGAGTAGCAAACTGTAATATTCTAGAGATATATTGTGTAATCCAATTTTAATATGTATGTTATGGAGATTATGTATATGGGTGTATTTCTGAGAAATTACTGGATTGTTGTGAAATATTGTCTGGACGTGCAGATACATGTAAATAATTTGGGGAATGTTATAAATACAGACAAAACTCTGCCAAAATTTCTATTAAAATTTCTGGCATTTAGGAGTTTGGGTCGTGAAACTGTTAATTATGTAGTTGTTGGCTGCTTAGGGACTTAATTAAGCTGATTAAGTCCTACAAGCAAGACTTGGGTAGTGCTGGTCCTGTCACTTTATATGTAAGGAAACAATCACCGTGAGCATGGTTTGGGTGATTCTCGAAGAAAATAAAATTGTTTGGTTATAAGCATAGTAAATCTTATCATGCTCTATTTATAAAGCACAAGTCCAGAAAGATAATAGATTTAATTGTATATGTAGATTGTATGGTTTTAACAAGTGATAATCTAAATGAAATGAAAGCGTTGCAAGAGTACTTAGCTACCAAATTCGAAATGAAAGATATTGTCCATTTAAAATATTTTTTAGGGATTGAAGTTGCAAAATTAAAACATGAAATTTCCTTATCACAATAGAAATATGTGCTAGACATTCTAGTTGAAACTGAAATGTTGGATTACATGCTAGTACAGACACCCACATAGATGAATCATAGGCTTGGAAAATCCTGATCAAGTTCCAACAGATAATGGTCATTATTGAGACTAGCTGGAAGACTAATCTATTTGTCACACAATGCAAAATATAGCTTACGCAGTAAGTGAAGTAAGCCAACTCATGCATGCATGAAGTGATGAACACATAACTGTTGTGTATCGAATCCTAAAGTATTTGAAAAATGTGCCAGCGAAAGTTTTGCTATTTTTCGGTGATGCTCTAGATATTGTAGGGTACATAGATTATGACTGGGTAGGTGATAAAACTAATAGAATGTCCGCATCCAGATATTTTACATTCGTCGAAAGAAATTTAGTTGCTTGAAGAAGCAAAAAACAGAAAGTTATAGCAAGATCTAGCTTCACAAATAGAATTTCGAGGTATGACTCATGGTGTATGTAAATTATTTTGAGCAAAGAATATTTTAAAAGATTTAGGTTTAAGTATCAAAAGCCATTACATTGTGATTATAAAGTAGCCACTGAAATTGCACATAATCTAGTATAGCATGATCGCAACAAACATGTGAAAGTTGATCGTAACTTCATCAAAGAGAATTTAGATCGAAAAATTATTCAATTTCCATTTGTCAAATTAAAAGATCAATTAGCAGATGTTCTTACAAAAATTGTACCCAAATAGGTGTTTAATACGTAAATCGACAAATTGAGCATGATAGATATCTATGCTCTAACTTGAAAAGGAGTATCAGCTTGAAATGTTAATATATTATTGCTGTAAATAAATATTATGTTTAGGAGTAATTAGCTAATTTTGTTGCATTGTATTGTTAGTTGAAAATATAAAATATTTAATACATATTTGGTATAGAGTGGTTATAAAAATAAATAAATAAATTAGTGTAAAGTGATTATAATATTTTTTTATTTAAGTGATTATATGAATATTGTATGTGTCTTTGTATTGTATAAATTTGTTCTTGACCAGAAAGATTAAGCATCAGTCAACTAATCAAACTAACCCTTAGTTTGTCTGCTACTAAGATGCATATTACATCGAGACTGTAAATGCTAACCAAGTAACGGCGCTGTGGAAAAACTACACAGTGCAAATTTTATCGGTAACTAAAGAGAAGCAGAGACAAGAAACGGCTTACATATGTTAAGTGAATGATGTGGATCTCTGAATGTTCAACTGTTACGATCTGCTTGTCCGAACAGTTTTCAAAAATTAAAAATAAAATAAATGGTAATAATTAAAAAAGGAAAAAAGATAATTAAATATTTAGATGAAGAAGCTCGAGAGGAGTCTAGAGGGTGACACGTGGGCGAACTTGGATTCAAATCGCTGCCACGATTTTTCATAGCAAACGATGTTGTTTTGCGATAATAAGATTGGTTGCTGTTCGGCCCTACGCACATCAGATCTGGCCGCATCTCCCATAAAAAAAAAAAAAAATACATTTTTCCATATAACTAATAATAATTATAGGGTTAATTAAACTTTAATATTTTGAATTATTAAACTTTTTGCCTTTTACTTCTGAAATTACAAAACAGTTAAATTTTTCCTGAATTATTTTTCTCTTGTCACACTAGTTCAATTATGCATTTTAATTTAATAAATTTGATAATATTAGGCATGAACACTGATTAAAGTAATAAAATGGAATATCATAGTTTTTCAATAGGGTTACATTCGTTTTGTATGACTAATTTGATCAAATTCATCTATTACAAATGTATAACCTAGTTTGACTGAAATAACAAAAAAATAATAGTTCAAATGGCAACCTAAGAGGTAAAGTACAAACTTTGTAATAATTTAAGAAGTCTAAATGTATGTAACTCATACAATATTTATATCTAGCATGCTAATTCAATTTGCTTAGAAAATTAATGCCAAATCATAATATTCGACCAAACATTTACCGAAACTAATAAGAATAATATTCAAGTAACAATCATTTTTAATTTAATTTTTTGATTTTTAAAGATTAAATAAATAAATAAATACAAATAAAAACTTTCAAAAGTATTATTGAAAATGCTTTAAAATTAAAAAATATATATTTTATATGATGACTTTCTCATAATGACGTTCTCGTTCTATATGGTGGTTAAGGGTGTGTGAAAAATCTGACTAACCGATGAAAATGACCAATCTAATCCAATACAACTTATTTTGATCGGTTATTTTAGTGCTATTAGATTATATCGGTTTGGTTCGATTGCTAAAGTCAAAAATCGATATAACCGTTCCAAACCAAACTGATTACCTTTTAATTTTTAGAAAAATATTTTTTTATTATATGGCTTGTTTTTATTGGTAGATTCACTATTTTACTGTGAAATTACATACACTCAATCATTTTTTAAATAAAGTTTAGGGCATTATCTCAGTTCTCTAACTTTTTCTCTCCCCAATCATTTTTTGAATAAGTGTAACTTATTTATTTTAATCATTTATGTATTAGTTTTTTTTTTAAAAAAAACATAATTTTATAAACAAAATTTAAACCCAACAAGTTTTTGGCACAAAAAATAGCCCAAATGTCAAATATTTAAAAATAAAAAAAGCTCAAAAATTAAATTTCAAAAAGGCCAAAAAAATTAAACAAAAGTCCAAGCCAAACCGATTAACTAAATCGATCTAATCCAATTACTAATTAGATTGGATGTATGAATCGGATCGGATTGAAAATAACAAAACCGATTACTAATTAGATTGGATTGGCTGTTTCCAAAATAGATCGATTTTGAACCGATAAACACCCTTATGGTGGTTATTGATGCATAAAATCGCATCAACTGTCAATCATCCATCTTCCTTCACCATTGAATAACTTGTGAGCCTGCAATAGAGAACATGACGTCAGAAGGCCTTTGGGAGTGCCAGTGTGGTGTCAACAAAGACCTTCTGACAGTCAAGTAGGAAGAGAAAATCTGGACTTCCAGTGAAAAATAAAGGGAGAAGAAGAAATATAGGCATGTGAAATATTTGGTCCTCTTTTATGGAGGTTTAGAGTCTTTATTTATAGGCTAAATTAAAATTTTAGTAGGAATAAAATATAATAAAAAGATATTATAGAGATATGATAAAAATAAGGGATATTATCACCAAAAGTCCCTAAACTATATCGGGTTTTAAGATTTAGTCCTATAACTTTTTTTTTTCTCAGTTTACTCCTTAAAGTGAAGAAAGTGTGTCACCGTTAGTCCTTTCTCATGATTCCGTCGAAATACACCGTTAACTTGCACGTGCAAGTCACGTGAAACCACTTTTGAGGGCTGATTAAGTAATTTTTTACCCATTTTAATAGATGCTGTTGACTTCCTTCAATTGGTACCACCAAAATCTTAGCTGGATGCAGCAAAACAACCCCAAAAAGAGAAACTCTAAAAAAAAAAATATTCATAAATATTCATAAACTCTAAAATTAATAAATTTCAATTTTAAATATTATTATGATATTTCTGATAGAAATACTCCTGTTTTTTTCGTAAATATTCATTATTTAATTTGCCAATGGTATTATTGTTGGTTTCTCTTATACCACCGATCAATACATCTTTAAAATATATGATAGTGATATTCCAGATTCATAATCTTATTAATTTCTATCAGGAATATCATAATAATATTTCTATTAAAATATTTCTATCAGGAATATTTCTCTTAAAATATTTCTATCAGGAATATCATAATAATATCTAAAATTGGAATTTATTAATTTTAGAGTTTTAGAGTTTATGAATATTATTTTTTTAGAGTTTCTCTTTTTGGGGTTGTTTTGCTGCATCCAGCTAAGATTCTGGTGGTACCAATTGAAGGAAGTCAACAACATCTATTAAAATGGATAGAAAATTACTTAATCAGCCCTCAAAAGTGGTTTCACGTGACTTGCACGTGCAAGTTAACGGTATATTTCGACGGAATCATGAGAAAGGACCAACGGTGACACACTTTCTTCACTTCGAGGAGTAAACTGAGAAAAAAAAAGTTATAGGACTAAATCGTAAAACCCGATATAGTTCAGGGACTTTTGGTGATAATATCCCTAAAAATAAACTACTATAATTAGGATCTCCCAATTAGATCTGAATTATAACCACACAATACCAGTTTGACTGGACCACAACTGAATCTCAATTGTTATATAATTGAACTAGTTTAGATATACCTTCATTTTTTACCAGATATGTACGATGTGGTTAAATTATCTCACACAGTTAGCCTTCCACTTTCCAAGTTGTGTGAACAAGTTAGAATGTAAATAATTTTGATGTTATGCGTCGACAGCTTTCATGCCATCTAGACTGAGTCTAGCTTGTAGTTTTATTCTAACATTTACTTTCACGACAACTAGCTAAAATGATACGCTCGTGATGACAGATATTGTCTTCATGCTAGCCATGTTTTGCAGCATTGTTATTTTATTAGAGTGTATGTACGTTGGCCTGGTTGAAACGCTACGCAACAATGATAAGTTAGATTGCTTTCACATTAGCTAGTTGAAGCGTTACACGGCAATGCTTGACTAGATTTGAATATGTCTTAGTTGGCGTTTTATTTGGAGCTTTGCATGATTTTGAAGTTAAACTTGCATATAAATCTCAAGCAAAAATACAGGTACAATTATGCTATATATACATAAAAGATATTTTAGACATTAGAATAAATCATAGAATATAAAACATGATGTTAGAAGATTTAAGAACACATAAACAATTACAAATTAATTTAAAATAAAACTTCGCTTTTGCACGTGATAAAACTTCGCTTGTAAACGATATGCTCCACGCTAAAAAAATCAAGATAACCGTAAGAGCCTTCCCAATTGGGTTCGAGCTTTTTTGCATTTAATTCTTGTGTTTTCTAGAAGACCCTACAGAGCACCCGATCGCCGACTTGGAAATGCCTTTGATAGACCTTTGAGTTGAAGTATTGTGCCGCGAGCTATTGGTTCAAGATGACTATTTTGAAAGCAATTATTGTTGTGGAAGATAAATGTAATAGCTCTGCATATAAAGATTGTACAAATATATAAGTACAAATGTAGCACATATTTATTCATATATGAAATTTATACTTTTGAAATCTAGCATGTATATGACATTAGAAAAATCAATGTAAACAACACATGTAAATGTGCCTATACTGATTAATACATATACAATTTTAGCATGCATGCATTCATATAAATCAAGAAAAAGAGACATCATGGATCATATGCATTAAAATAAATAATAAATCTAAAAGAATACATAAAGTGTGAAATTATTCTACGATAATGCACTGTGATCATCCAGCAATTTCAACTTATGCATATGAATTTATAAATGTATAAGCATTCGAATAAAAAAATAAAAAAATTGTATTTATCTTTACTTTCAGATTTCTCCAAAAATTTTAAAAAAGGTGTGTGAGCTTTTCATAATCCATATATTTTTAAATGTATTTAAAAAATATTTAGTATTTTTCTGCCAGTGTGCTTCTACTCTTTATGTGAAATATGATAGTCTCTTGCCAAAACACAGTGGTTTGTTTTACTCATGCAGAAAAAAAAAATAGTTAATTTTATTTTGTTTTATTTATTTTTGGAAAAGAAAAAAAAAACCATCATATTTTTTTCTTTTTTTTTGGTTGAAAAATAAAGGACATACCCGTAGTGGAGTTATAGGTTCAAGAGTTATCTAGTGAGTATGTCAAACTTAGGCGTCTTTTCAACCCATTGGGAGTCCACACTGGATGTCCATAACACTGGAAACTCCATTCTCATTGTGCAAAGCAACGGAAAGGAGCATTTGAATCTAAATGGAACTATCAAAACTCAAACCTCAACTTCTGTACTCACAAATATAAAAGTTCGGCTGACTCTTATCACTAGCTAGCTACACCCTCAAGTGCAAAACCATAATAGTTAAGTAACATAAACAACATACGTAAGTATCCTTTAAGGTCATTATTATTGTTATAATTCCTCTACTTGTTTGCTTGTAGCAATTATTTTTAAACGTTCATAAAAATTTGCAGATAATTTTGTTCTTAGGTTCACTGAATTTGGAAAGACAAATAGCTAATTGGGTAAGTTTAACACTAACAATCCCACCTAATCCAATATATTAATCTCTCTTTATTTAAAAGGAAAAGAAACCTAATCATACCTATGGTTGTAATGTCCTTGTGTGAAGAATTGCGCTGTTATATACCATTAGAAGCTATTTTCACTTTAATAATATAAATAAGTTGCAGCATTTACAACATAATTTTTGGATTTTGTTTTAAGAAATTAAATATAGCAAGCATCCAAATATAGAAACAGAGTTCGGAATTACGATTAGGATGCCAAAATTTTATATAAAACTATATAAATATAAAATGGAAGTTTTTTTATTTTTTATTTAAAAAAAAAGTATATATTGCAATCAACTTGGAAAAAAGTGTGAAGCACAAAGGCAGCTAAGTATGAGTTGGCTTCAGACAAGCTTATATATTAAAAAAAATTCCATGGTGATGATGATTTTATTTTTATTCCAGAATCGGACCTCTGGACACCTATGCACAAATAGAAATTGGAACGGAGTCCATTCTAAAAACAAAAGAAAAAATAATTAAAAAAGAAAAAGGAAAAGCACGCTACCCATATTCATGGGCAAACCAACCCTTTTGCCACCTAAAGAGATCAATAGCTTTCAGCCAAAAAAAAAATCAATAGCAAGATCAAAATTTACGCATTAAAGACCATGATAAAAGGAACCACTTCCCAAGAAGATGAGATTCAGTTCCTCATCATAGACAACTAAATATATTTATAGCAATGCTAAATGCACAAAATTATTTACATATAATGTCTCAAAGGTTATGTATCTAAAATTGTATTTGTTAAAAAATTAATATAAATTAACTATGAATAAGTGAATTTTAAAATGAATAAACCAAACTAAATATAAATCATAAACAATTTAGTGTTTCTTGCATTATTGATATATTTATAACTAATACTAGTGCTATAAATATCAAATTGCTTACCAACTATTTTACAAGTAATATAGCAAAGATGATTTGTTACTGTTTTTTAATTAAAAATTAATATAAATTAAATATAAATAAGTGAACCTAAAATTCAGTACAAGCCAACAAAAGATGACATATTATTGTTGTCACTAAAACCAATACCTCCCTGATTGCATAAACCAACAGCTATGTCCCATTAGCATATTCAGATGAAGCTAAATCTTAGAGATAAAAAAATCCATTTAGAAATTCAGAGGAAGTTATCTAAGCTACCTACATTTTAGCTTGTATTGTATTGTATTTATTATATATTTAGCTTGTAAGTTGGAACAAAAGACAGAGAATCATGGAAGATGCCTTCTAGATAAAGATAAGCTACAAGACCAAAACATTGGCTCTTTCAATTTCTCTCCGCTTCAGCACTAAAATGTAGCCCTCGAAAGAAAAAGGTAGAAATTTTTCGCACATGCTTAAAGTTGTGGCTCTCGAGTCAACAAGGCAACAAATACGGATCAGTCATCATTTTGCCGGCAAAATGGACATAAAATTCAAGGCAATGAAGCACCCCTAAATTATTTCACCCATAAACTACCATTGCCACTGTAACACCATGAAAAGAATCCATTTGTATAAGACGTTAGAGAAAAAGCTAAAGCACTTTTTTCCTGTCATTCAGCTCATGCTACCAACACTATTGAACACAGTTATAAATGGTAGCATTACAAATTCCATGACAGAAGAAACAAAATAGCTTTTGCAAAAAACAAGAAAAGAAAAAACATAGATGCGAGAGTATGATTACGAATACAAGCAAAAGCTCCAAAGTAGTAGTCCTAGCATAGCAAATTTACGTACTTTGGCAGAGCTAATACTTGTCCAATCTTTTCAGTGCCAGATAAATTATAAACTTTGTTCTTCAATTTTCAGACAATTTTGAAAGAGAAAATAAAATAATAATAATAATAATAAGGGAAAAGACTATGTTTCAGATTCATGTAATTTCTAAGCTAGAACTCAGTTATGGAGAAATCAAAGTAACTCGTACAAAATTCAATGCTTATATACAGTGATGAACTTGGCACTGCCTTCAACAAATATTCCTTCTTCTTTTTTTTTTTTTTTTTTTTTTTTGGGCATGTTACCATATTGGGTAAGAACAAATTAAAGAAAAAAAAAATTATCTCGTGTTTTCCCAAAATTCACCATCTATCGTTCCCATTATGATCGTCCAAGACCCAAGCCCTACTACGTCTACGCACGTGTCTGCTAAACACCGAACTTGAATGACTTTGGCTTCGACTAAGAGACCCAGATTCAGAACCAGAACGCGATGATAACGATGATGAAGAAGAAGATGAATTAAACCTCATCCTCCCCAAGAACGAAAACAAATTACGGAAAACTCTTCCAATTCCACGGCTTTCTCTTCCTCTGCTTCTTCTTGATGTCCACGAAACCCTTCTCGGAGCCCCACCGCCATTGAACCCACCATCCATTTCCGTGTACACGACGGGTAGTTCTCTCTCACCGCCTCTTCGTCCCTGAGAGAACCTACCCACAGCAAACCCACCGCCGGGTAGCCTCCAGATGGTCAACCCCACAGTCTCTTCGTCAACACCCGTCGGCGATTGATCGGAATTCGGAGAATTTCTGTCCGTTGGCAATTCGTGCCGGCACACAGGGCATGAATTTCTCAGAGAAAGCCACGGAAGAATACAATCCGAATGATATAAGTGTTTGCAGGGCATTTCACGAGCCTCCGAGCCCAGCTCGAACGCTTCCTTGCAAACCGCACAGTGCGATTCCAAACCCACATGGCTTTCAACGATCTCAATCGTCGGCATTGACTCTATCGCCGCTTTCGAAGCAGGCGGGTTCTCGGACCGCCCGAACCCGGTTATTTCGATCTGTGCCAGCTGCTCTAGCAACCGATCGAAACCCGAACCCATCAAAAACTCCGACATACTCGCAGGAAGTGGCCGGAGACCAGAACCAGCACCATCATCGTAGTACAACTCGAAGCTATTCCTCTCGCCGTCGATCCCACCTTCTTCCGCCGCGCCACGCAAGACGATGACCGGATTGAAAGGGGACCGATCGCCGGTTCCCCGTCGGATCCGGCGAGAACCCAGAGGCGGAGTTTGACCCGACTCTTGACCGTACATGTGAGAAGACGGAAAAGGACGGCGCGTATTCTCCGATGGCGAAGAGGCATCGATCTCTTCGACGAAGCCGGAGTGACAGTGAGGGCACGCAACGTTGTCCTGGACCCAAACGCGGACGAAACGGGTGCATCTGTAGCACCAATACGACGTCGTAGCGGTCGTCGACATCTCTCTGCCCAGATCTGAACCTAAAAGATAGAGAGAGAATGAGAAAGAGAATGAGAGAATGAGAAATGAGGAAGAGAGTGAAGAAAATCGGGGTTTTTAAGGCACGCGTGGAGTTACGGCGAAAGAGGGTTCCAGAGAGAGAGAGAAGGGGAGAGTGACTTCACGCGTTTCCACGTACGAAACAGCGTCAGTTGGACTGCTCCGTCTCCGTCCCACGGACGGCTTGGTCAAAAAGGCCTCAAATTTCCTTATTTCGGCATGTGACTGAATTAACGGAGAAGTTTGATAATGCCGTGAAATTAGCAATGGCGCGTGTACCACAGTCACGTTGACTTGGAAGGAGTAGTAGTTGTGTACACAATTTGGACGCCGAGTTTGAATTTCAAATAGACGCCGAAGATTCTCAACCGAGGCAAAGCGTGTATTAAACTTTTTTTTTTTTTGGCAAAGCGTGTATTGATTTGTCTTTTGTCTTGATCTACGGCTAGAGGCCCCCGACGATGATGTTGGGTCCCACGCACTCCCTTAGATCGTGGCTGTTTCTTTTTGTCTTTATCTTTTAACGGTTGGGATTTGATTAAGCGATGAGTTTCACCGTAGTGTAGGTTCCACTGGATTATGAAGTTTAATTGGAGTGGGGTTTTTTTTTGGTTAAATTGGGTGATCGACTTGGACTGGGTATCACATATAATTTGCTGCGATTGTTAAGAATGTTGGACCATCGGATGCACTCTATTTGACTATTTTATTTTAAATATAAACTAGTATTTTACTTTCTTTTTTTCTTTTATGACTAACAAAATTATTCTTTTATAATTAAGATTAATCTCTATTTCAACATATACTTTCAATTTTGAGAAAAATGTTCTCTTAAATTATAAGGTATTATTGTGTACATTTTCTGATTGAAATTTGTCTACTAATATTATAATGAAGAGAGTTTTACTTTTTCAAAAAGTAATTAAAAACTTAAAAGTTGAACTCCATGAGAAGAAGAAAAAAATATTATGTTCACAGATGGACTCGAATTTACTTTTCAGTCACCACAAATTAATATATATCGGGTTAAAACTATGAGCAACTACATCAATTGGTTTTTCTAATGGCCAAAAAACACAATCAGCATTGGAGTTTCCAACTGCTAGCAGTACTTTTGCTCCTTCCACCAAATTCCATTAATTTTTATCATTAACAACGGATTAGTTTCAAGTTCACAAATTTTGAAAATTTTAACTACTTAGCCAGAAACCAAGCCTCAACCCCTTATGTGACAAGGGGATTTGGACATCCACTATGTATTTTTTTTTACTATAATATAGTGCTATATGCATCAATTGATAGTCTTGCTGTAAAATACCGTGGTATTATTTTATTATTTAAAAATTAACATATACTAAATATAAATAAATAAATGAAATCCAACAAGAATAATGATTTTTGTCATATCACTGTAGGCATGTAAAAAAGCTTAAAAGTTCAAAATTTGATCAAGTCTATCTAATTTTTTTTTTTTAAATTCAGACCGAATCCGATAATGTCCAAGTTCAAAATCACTCAATTTCGTTTTAGACTGGTTTCAGACATTAAATTTTTAGTATAAAACCGGCCTAAAGTATGATCCATTTGACTATCCATTAGGAAGCACAAGCCTGCTAATTTGGGTCGACCTGAATTATAGATATAATTTATTATAATTTTTTTATATGTCTAAATAGTTATTTATCCAAATCAAAAACCACATTAAATTAGCAAAAAAAAAATGATAAAAAAACTGATAATTAATTATCTATATTATGTTCATATAGATCTATAGTCTAAATGCACTTTAATACTTTCTAAAATTGAATTTGATCACATAAGAGTATCTCTAATTAATTTGTGCAATTAATACATTCTAATTTAAAAAAAAAAGTTGCAAATTTGTCAAAATTAGTTAAAATTAGCAAATTCTGTCAACTTAGAAGTTACGTAGATAGTATGTGATTATCAAAATTGATTTATTTATTTTTTATTATATCAAAAATTAAAAAAAATGAAAGAAAATTTAAAATTCATTTATGGCTTTTATATATGTTTTTTATTTTTTTAAGTTTTTGATATAATTAAAAATGAAGAAACCAATTTTGAAGATAATTTGTTATATACGTGACCTATAAGTTGACATAATTTATCACTTTTAACTAAATTGGACAAAAGTACAATTTTTTTCAAATTACAGAATAACTATTGCATAAATTAGTTGTATATGCCTCTGTGTGACATATTCAATTTTAGAAAATATTAAAGTGCATTTACACCTAGATCTTTATAACAACTATTGGTCTGAATCTAAAAAATTGTTATGCAATTAAATACTTTATATATTTAATATGTATAACAAAATCAAATTTATTATATTTGAAAGATGAAATTTATAATTTTTTATTAAAATTTTAAATTTATGATATATTTTGAGTGCATAAAAATATCATAATATTTTTATATATATATATATAATATGTTTAGTAAAAAATATTTTTAAATTAAATTTTTGACTTAAACTTTAAATCCGAAATTCTTTTTGATACTTATAGAACTGGACATAGGGCTTTAAGATTTGAACCCAATCTAGCCCTGTATAAATTTTCTCTCCACCCCAAACTTGTACGAGTTCAAATTTTAAGCTCGGATTGACTTTGACATTCTGAATTTACACCTCTAATCACATAGTGAATAATTTGCTAAACAATTTGGTGCTCAGCACTATTATTACAATGTTACTATAAACACTTAAATTTTCTATTTTGGTTATTTTTCCAACAGTATTTTTATTTTGACAAAATAAAATTTTCATTTAAGAAGACAGACAATACTCAAATCAGATTGGTATAGCAGAAAATCACTTAGTCACCTTCTCCATCCAAACTTTGAAAGAGTTTAGAAACAGTGCATATTTATAGCCAAGATATGAGCAACTTGATTGGACTCTCTACTTACAAAAGAGCATGTAAAAACAGTATTAGAAAATAAGAATTCCTTAAAATCTTCAACAATGAAACAATTTTCTCTCAAATAGGTATTACATATTTGTATTACCAACTATGAATCGCTGGCAATTTTTCCACCATTAAAACTTGTTCGACGATGGAACATCAAAACCTCACAAATTGCTAATAATTCAGTCGTCGAAGAACCAAACAGTAATTTTATTTACCAAAATTTGAATATTAGATTAGATGGCAAAATTTTATCAAATAAGAACAAAATTAGACGACATAATGTTATTTAATAATAAATTATTGAGTTCACACTTAAAGCTATGTGAAATCCAATGCAAGATAATGAAATAGTGTAATAGAAATGGATATCCAAAATTTAGTAAACATTTTTTATTACTCTAGTATTTTTATATTTATTTATTTTATTGACCCCATTATTTCAACATCATGTCATACGATGATGAAATGTATTTACAATTAAAATGCGTCATGTAAACAATTTTTTCTAATAAAATATTGTATTCAACAATGGCAACAAAATAGTCAACTAAATAAAAGATATGGTATAGTTATAATCTTTTTCACATATATATTTTTAGTTTTTACAATTGAAATGTTAAATTGGATTGACTTATTTTTCATAAAATAAATGTTGACAAGGAACTAACAAAATATACAAAAAGTGAAACAAAAAATAAATTTCCACTAAATGTATTGACAATATATAAAAAAAAAAAAAAAAAAAATTGACATTTTGAACTACATGAGGTGTACTTTATGCAATTTATCAAAAAATATAAATAGCAATATGTTATCAAGCTTCAAATTGTGGGGGGATGTACTATTAACATGCATAGAAAAATTTTTATTGAGACACAAATATTATTATAATTTGGTGTGGCTAATGGCTATCATCTAACACGGTACCTAACTTGTTTCTCTAATTCAAATAAGTAGCTTCTAAGATTGTCTAGCTAGATTTTTTTCCTGGTAAGTAAAGAACGTCTAGCTATATATTCTATGATGTAACAGCATAATAAAAAAATAAATAAAATGTAGACAAAATAAGATGTGGAGCCGAATTCTTTTGTTGGTTTAGCATAGATGTTTGGATTATAAACTTGCCTAATTGTTTTAGGCTCCATTAAGTAATGCCAAAACTTTGTTTCCCATTGAAAAACCAAGTGTCCCTACTACCACGGGAGGTGTTATAAAATAAAGCTAAAAAAGAAAGAGAGAAAGACAACAAGAGCATCTCCTTTTTTCTTTTTTCTTTTTCCTTTTTTTTTTTTTTTTTCTTTTTTGTTGATAAATTAGAAAAAGGTTCAAATGGTAAAAATCCACAAACTTTTACAATCCCAAAAAGTGAATCGGACACATCTATGTTTATATGTTTATAGTTTGGAAAATTTAAATGAGTGTCTGATCAAAGCGATAATAATAATCAAATTTCTATCTCTTAATCAGAATCCAAACACTTTACCAATTCATATACTAATTTCACATTAAAATATAAAATTGAAAAAAAAAAAACAATTGGTTTTGTGACAAAATCTTTAAAAAGTTGTGATGGAATTGATATATAGTTTGATACCATTTCTGTGTATCTCTGTTCTTACCTTTTGATCATTCTATCTTTGCATTGTTTTGTGGTTCAGCTGCACGCCTGAAAAGTGTCAAAAAAATTGATTGTAATTTGCAGCTTCTTATGTATATGAGCAGGGCTTTTTTTTTTTTTTGGATGGAATAGAACCCTAATCATTGTGCTGCTTTCTTGGCAGTCCAAGACTCCAAGTATTAGTAATAAATTAATACTTTAAAAACAAGAAGAAAATTTCCATAACTTATCATCAAAAAACATAAAAATTTGTCTAAAACTTCATGTACATGTACATTTTAGCAAAAAAAAAAAACTTCATGTACATAATTTTATTATCAATTTTTAAAAGTTTGAAATTGAAACCTTAACTGAATTTTGATACCATGATCTAATTTCTTTTTTTCTTTTTCTTTTTTGTAAAATTTGTACCAGCATGAATAAATAAGTTCCTCTAATATTGTGTTCTTAAAATTATTGAAGATTTAGATTTATTAAATTTTATTTTTGGTCAATGGGTTTCTCAAACTATGTTCATATCACTACGCTATCCCATGGAGTAAGATTTATTAATTTTGATAACAAATTCTACAGTCAAAATTATATATATATATATATATATATATTATATTTTCGACATCTGTTCGGCCAAATTGGCGTGCACTTATCAACTATTATTTTCAAAGTTGAATATCTGAATTTGAAAGAATTCTGTAAACCACTAACATCATCATCAAAGGGTTACATTAGAGCATCTCCAATGGAAAATATGGATTGCTGCATATGTGGCATGAAAATAGATATTGTCTAAATTTATATGGCATCAATGCACAATCAATTTAAAAATTGTTCTCCAATGGTAATGTGTACAAAAATTATTTATAGTTATTAATTAATTATTTATTTTATTAAATATTTTTAATTTTTAAGCAAATCAAATTTTTAAAGAAAATTTTACTTTTTTGAAAATTTGACAATTTTTGACAGAGCCTCTAGAACTAGACATTCACCTTGACAATGTCAAAGCCACATTAGCTCGATACTCATTATAGACATTTCCATTGGAGAGTATTTTTTTAAAATAATATCTATATATACTTATGTGGCATGTTAATTTTAACAATGCACATTCCATTGGAGATGCTCTTAAATTTTCTAAAAAGCAATTAGCTTTTCGAATAACCAAAATATTACCCTATGTACATATGTGTAATTATATCGAATCTGTGGCCTTCATAAATTGGGGGAGCGTCTTGTCGGAGTTTTGACCATGCTTAAAATGCAAAAAGAAAAAAGAAAAAAAAATTATAAAATAGAAAAGTTAGAAATGCTTTCTTATTGTATGTATAAATTCTCAAATCTCTAAAATAAAATTTTGATGCCGTTTGTTGGGATATATAATTTATACCACTTTTGAGACCGCTCCCCCATCAATTCTCCAAAGAGAAAACGCAAGTTGCTTCTAAAACGTAGACTTGCTTTTTTTCATCTAATTTCGTGACTATGACTTGCTAATACAAATTTTTACCAAAAAAAAGACTTGCTAATACAAATAGTTATAAAGCCAAAAAAACAGATCCAAAATCATCACTTTCTCCCACAGGCAAACAAGATGTTGAGGTTTGACTCATTTGAGGAAAAACTCTCAGCTGCTCTTTCTTGTGTTATGTTTTTGTAGTCTTTTTCTTGTTAATTAATATAAGCATTTAATAGATACATAATTTAAGCTGTGATGTGATATTTAAGGTAGGTTAGGCACATGAATTATCATTTATGGAATCTAAATAAGTTTTTATGTAGGCCCGGTTAGCATCGTTCAAGATCGGCTCGTGATCGGTTTAGTTTAAGGTAGTTCAAACTTGATTCATCCAAACAATAACCAATTTGAACAATAAATAAAGCTTGTTATAATATGCGAGCCGGTTTTAAATAGCTTATGAGTAGTTCTTGAATAAATCGAATTTGCATTTTTTCTATATATAAAAATATTTCATTAGTAATTTAAATATATAGAAAACTTATAATAATTTTATATAAGAATTAAAAAATAAATGAAATTCAATAATAATTTAGTGATGAAAACAAATTTAATTAATTAAGTTCAAAAATTTTAGGCTTTTCATATTATGACATTTGAGCAAAGCTAAGCTCAAGCTTTTCATGATGACCAAGCCAATAAAATTGATTTTTTAATACTTTTAAAAAAAATAAAAAAAAAATTATGACTATCTTAACGCTTTAGTAGATGTCTTTCTACTCGAGAGTTAGGGTAGTCATAAAAGAGTTTGATTTTTTCATGCTTTCTAAATTTTTTTGAATCAATGTAGTAGATGCCTCAATCTTAACTAGCTACTAAAGGATAGGGCTAGTCATGAAAAAATTTGATAAATCAAGTTTTTTAAAAATTTCTAAATGGGTGTGGTTGGAGCATTTCTTATTCATCTTTTCTGCTGACCCAACTCACTGCAAACAACCAAATTTTATATTTTACGGTAGGAGATGTTCTAAATGTTAAAACTAAACTTAAAAATACATTTTTGATGGAAAAAATAAGAATAAACTTGTTTTACTAGATTTTAAAATACAATTTTAACTTCTTTTTTCACACATAAACACCCAAAATAAATACTCTTGATAACACGCCCAAAATGGATACCAAAATGAATATTATTCTTTTAGTTAAGTCAGTGATGGAGGGTTGTAAACTTTCTAGTTGGTTTCATAATGTATAGTACTTTGATTTTACTAGCAGTAGTCGCAGTTCTTTTTGAGGTAGTTATTAAAACGCATAAAACAATATGATGCAAATTCACATATTTCCATTGATGTTAAAGATATATTTATATATACAAACATACCTTTATCTAAGGAAAGAAATCAAAGTATACACGGAAATAATATATTCAAAAGGATTACAATTGATTGATCATATATTCTACGTATATGTAGATTTACTTCTAATATGCCCCCGCAAGATGGAGGAGCCATCAGATACGCTAATCTTGGAGCAAAGAGAAGTAAACTGAGACCGAGACAGTGGCTTGGTGAGCAAGTCAAAAAGCTTATCAGAAGAGGCAACATGAGAAACACGTAAAACACCATACTTGACTTGATCACGAACAAAATGAAAATCAATGGCAATGTGTTTCATGCGAGAGTAAAACATAGAATTAGAACACAAGTAAGTTGCACCAATATTATCACAGTAGAGAGCAGGAGGCCGAGTGGAATGGATACCAAGTTCAAATAATAAAGAACGAATCCAACATAGCTCAGCCGCAGTCGAAGCCACATAACGATACTCAGCTTCAATAGAAGAACGAGCAACAATCCGTTGCTTCTTAGAGCACCAAGAAACTAGATTACCCGCAATAAAGACAATATAAGCACTAGTAGATGTATAATCATCTTTATTACCTGCCCAGTCCACATCCAAAAAGGCATGCAAAGAAAGAGGGGACTAACGACGAAGATGAATACCATGAGCTAAAATACATTAGAGGTATCGAAGAACCCGTTTGACAATACTCCAATGGTTGGAGGTGGGCTTGTGCATAAATTGAGATAATTTATTAACGATGAAGGAGATTTCTGACCATGTGAAATATAAGTATTGTAAACTCCCAACAACTTGACTGTACTCATAAGCATCAGTAAGAGATGAGTCGTTGGTAAGAGAAATGGAAGTGCCCGTGGAGATAGGAGTGTGAACCGAGTTTGCAGCAAGCATAGTAGTCTTAGTTAAGAGATCTTGAATATATCGAGTTTGAGAAAGAAACAAGCCATGCGATATGGGTGTAACTTCAACCCCGAGAAAGTAACGCAAAGCACCAAGATCTTTGAGAGAGAAACGATTGCTCAATTGACAAATGATTGAATTGACAGCATCAAAGGAACTACCAGTGAGGATAATATCGACATAGACCAACAAAAAAAGCTTGACACCACGGTGAGAATAGATGAAAAGTGAATTATCAGTTGACAAATGATTGAATTGACAGCATCAAAGGAACTACCAGTGAGGATAATATCGACATAGACCAACAAAAAAAGCTTGACACCACGGTGAGAATAGATGAAAAGTGAATTATCAGAATGGGAGTTCACAAAGTCAATAGAGCATAAAAAATTGCAAAGCGCATAATACCATGCCCGTGGGGCTTGTTTAAGTCCATAAAAAGCTTTATGAAGCTTACAAACGTAAGATGAGTGAGTTTCATCAATAAAACCAAGAGGTTGAACCATATAAACCGACTCAAATAGATTTCCACGAAGGAACGCATTATTAACATCAAGTTGACGAAGAGACCAACCCTGAGATAAGGCGAGACAGAGCACAATGCAGACTGTTGTATGCTTGACCACAGGACTGAAGGTATCATGATAATCCAACCCAGGACATTGATGAAACATTTTCGCAACAAGGCGAGCTTTGTATCATTCAATAGAACCATCAGAATGTCTCTTGGTATGAAACACCCATTTGCACCCGACAAGATTCTGATAAGGTGCAGGTGGAACAAGATCCCATGTGTGATTGCTTAAAAGTGCATTATACTCATCACTCATTATAGCACGCTAGTGAGGAATTTTCAAAGCTTGGGCAACGGATGTTGGTTCCATAGAAGAGGCGACACCACTGTTAGAACCTGAGGAATTAACTACAACAAAAAACTTAGGGTTTGGTTTGAAGATATTATTCTTGGATCTTGTTATTATAGGAGAAGGTTGAGAAATAGAGGAAGAGGAAGAAATGTTTCCTGTATCATTTATTGGTGAAGAGGATGGCACAAAAGACATTGTGGGAGTAGACAGAATAGAAGACAACATTACTATTTGATTGGAATTATGAGACTCTGGAGATGCAGATGACGTGGGATGAGGAGAAGATGACATGGGAGTTATGGGTGTAGTAGAAGTAGAAGTGGGAACTACAATATCACGTGAGAATTGCATGAAAGGAGAAGATTGGGTATTAGAATTGGAAAAGTCAAAATTGGTGGAAGGCATGTGCTGGCAAGATTTTTGAAGATTGAGGGAAATTGATGGGGAGCAAGGCACAATAGGCATCTGTGGTATACGAACATCAATGACAGGAGAACTAGAGCACGACAAGAACCAACTAGAATCAGAAGTGGATGAGGAATGAGTGCGTGAGTGATAGGGAAAGACAGATTCAACAAAGGTGACATGGCAAGAATGATATATCTTATTGGTGGTAGGATCAAAACATTTATAGGCACTTTGATTAAGAGAGTAACCAAGGAAAACATAGGGAGAGGAACGGGGTTCTAACTTGTTGCTAGAATAAGGATGCAACCATGGGTAGCAAAGACACCCAAATACTCTAAGTTTAGTAAAATTAGGAGAGGAACAAAAAAGTTTTTCAAATGGGGTGGACATAGAAAGAACAGGAGTTGGTAAACGGTTGATGAGATACACGGCAGTTTGAAAAGCAAATGGCCAAAAACTAAGCGGAAGTGAGGCTTACCGTAAAATTGTAAGGCCAATTTCCACAATATGACGATTTCGTCTTTCTGAAGTCCCATTATGTTCAGGTGTATGAGGGGAAGTTCAAAAATGAGAGATACCATGAGACGAAAAAAAAAAGATTTTAATTTGATGAACTCACCTCCATTGTCCGAATATAAAGATTTTATTTCTTTGTTGAAAAACTTTTCAATAATGTTTTTAAATTTGGGAAAAATAATAGACTTCAGATTTTTGTTTTAGAGGATAAAACCATATATATTTGGTAAAATGGTTAACAAAAATAAGATAATAATGAAAGCCATCATGAGACATAATAGGGGATGGTCCCCAAACATCAGAATAAATAAATTCAAAAGGTGCAGAACTCTGAATAGCGGAAGTACCAAATGGTAACTTATGCATTTTATTGCAATGACAAGAATTACAAAACATAGAAGTGTTTGAAGATGATAATGGTAAATGAAACTTTTTAATTAAATAATGAAGAATCTTAAGTGATGGATGACCTAATCTGTTGTGCTAGTGTTGCACAGGAGCCTTGATAGAGGTGAAAGCAACAGGAGAACATGAAGAATCAGATGGAGAAGTGGGCCATTCGTAAATGCGGTCTTTATTTTGGCCTTCCAACAGACGTGCCCCCGTACAAAGATCCTTCACAATAAATGAAGCAGATAAGAATTCAATTGAGATATTATTAGTAGAACATAATTGTGAAATAGATAATAAATTTTGTTTCATATTAGGAACACAGAGAACATTAGAAAGAATTAAATTTTTAGAATGGTGATAGAGATTAGTGGTGCTCATATGGGTGATAGGATGGGATGTACCATCACCGACTATGATGTCCTCAGATCCATCATATTCTGAGTGAAGAGAGAGGTTGGCTAAATCAGAAGTGACATGGTGAGAAGCCCTCGAATCAACAAGCCAAGGGGCAGTGGAAACAGCGGGTGGTGTAGCAAAGTTGACAAGCGGAAAGGTATGGGAGGAAGGGTAGATTGGTGGATATGGACCAAGAACAGATGATGAATTGTGTGGACTAGAGGAAAGCCAAGGCACAAGAGCAAGGACTTTGCGACACTTTCTAGCTTCATGACCAGGAATATGGCAAAATTGACACACAGTGTGAGGCCGAGGATCGTGACCAGAAGGGGCACGAGAATACTCATATGAAAGAGGCCTTGGCTGAGAATAAGAAGGCCTAAAACTTGGTCCAACATTTCTGTTGTTGAAAGATGAACGACGAGAAGACAACCCAGACCAATTAGTGAAATTGGCAGTAACCGGTCCAACAAGATCAGAGGCAGTGGTGTCATTACGTTTCAGAAAATCCTCATAGTCAGTAAGCTTATCATGAAGCTCGGCAAAGGTGATGGGTGTGTCATGAGCGCGGATGGCAGCAACAATTTCTCGGTACTCAGATCCCAACCCATTGAGGATATAAAAAATAATTTCATAATCACCAAGAGGAACACTAGCAACAGCAAGAGGATTGGCTTGAGACTGAATAAGTTGCATGTATGTAGAGATTGAGTGAGAGCCTTTGGATGTTTTGTGAAGTGTCTCATGAAGACCCATTATACGTCCTTTGGATGGTTTGGCATACATCATTGAGAGTTTAAACCAAGTGGAGTGTGATAAGGTTGTGGAAGCAACAAATTGAGCAATGGCCGGAGACAAAGAAGCAAGAAGCGCACTTCGCAGCAGATAATCTTAACGAACCGTATGAATCTGTTCCAGAGTCAGAGAGGAATCAGATAAATCAAATGTGGTGGGTATGGATTGAAATCCATTGACATACCCCATCAGATTATACCCAATGAGAAGAGAAAACCATTGAGAATGTCATAGGGTGAAGTTAGAGTCCGTAAGTTTGAAAGGGGCTTGAGCAACTACATTGATACTAATCAGTGTGTCATCAAAAGAGGTTGAGAAAGGAAGGACGGTGGAGGTAGAGGGGGAACGGGTAATATGAACATCATTAGTGCCATCAGTAGCCATGGAAGAAGAAAGGGAGGGAAGGCTTTTGAAAAAAAAATAGCTTATTGTTCAGTTTGAACTTTTTACAGCTCTGATACCATAAAACGCATAAAACAATATGATGCAAATTCACATATTTCCATTGATGTTAAAGATATATTTATATATACAAACATATTTTTATCTAAGGAAAGAAATCAAAGTATATACGGAAAAAATATATTTAAAAGGATTACAATCGATTGACCATATATTTTACGTATATGTAGATTTACTTCTAATAGTTATTTTTAATTAAATATAGTAAAATTGAAGATTGAAAGCCAAAAAAATTATAGAAAATGACAGAAAACGCATATGACGAAAGAGGAAAGAGAGTAAGAGTAATATTACAATATCATGGTGGAGAAAAAAAGTAAAAGGTAAAGTTTTTTTTTAATGGACATGAATAACTAAAAAAGTGAAAATGAATAATTAATGAACTGTTAAAATAGTCCTTTATAAAAATATCATTCTTAGTTGCTGTCAGAGGCCCACTATTTGTATTCTCATTATTTGTACTGGGCTTTTTTTAATACACTGCCAGAATTCGTTTGTGCTTGCATTATAAAGACAAAACGCACACACATTAAGTATAAAAAATGAATTACTGACACAGTTAAGCTCTGAATTATGCTTACATTTGAAATTTAGTCTCGAATCTTTATTTTTTGAGCATTTTGATACTTGAATTTCAACTTTTGTTACATTTTGATCCTGTAAATTACTTTTAATCTAATTTTTAGTAGATTTAAAGCTTGCAGTGCACCTATTGCAGCACAAAAACAATAATATTACTAAAATAAGCATCGACTTGTTGCATCGAGTGTATTGCACATTTCAAAATTGATAAAAAAAAATATACTTAAAAATATTTTAAAAAGTCAAAGTGTAATGCCAAAATATAAAAATTCCAACTTCCAAGGTGCAAAATTAAATATAATTCAGAAACTAAAAGTTTTAATAACCCTCTAAAAAATAAGTTTTTTGATAAATTTTGATTTTGATTTTTTATATCCATTTACATTCTTTTGGCCTTGGTCCTTGCTTCATAGCCTATGCATGAAGCTGTGTTTGGGAAAACCCAAATGTACGTTTAGAAATTGTTCACATTGAAATGGGGAAAAATATAAGATAAGTAATTTATATATATATATATATATATAGAAATTGTTCACATTGAAATGGGCAAAAATATAAGATAAGTAATATACAGCCCTGCTAAGGTACCCGTCTTTGGGTTCTTTAGCGAGACCGAAAACATAGAGATGTTAAACGCATACACGGAGTCCAGTCAAAATTAGCCAAATTTCAGTTAAAATTGTACCCGAATCAAAACGCACTGTTTCTTTATTTGTAAAAATTTTAGGGCTCGAACTCTTCTCGCTTCGCATGCCAACTGAAGCTTTGAAGCTTCGTGGGAGGAGAAGCTATATTTGTATGGCTTTTGTCATTTTGTATATCAGCCTAAGCTCAGTCTCTTCTTGATCACCGCTCTCATTGATTCAGAGAAAAGCTTTCCGATGTAAGCTTTTCTACTCCGCACAGCTGGATTTGGTTTTGGAGCCAGAGCCAGTGACAATGCAGGGTAGGCATTTGGTGTTATTATTGGGAATTATTTCTGCAATTGGTTATGAATTCTGGTTAATAAATATTTTCTTGTCTGCTTGATTGTTTGCAGAGATATACATAAAAAAAAGTCTGCTGCAAGTAGCAGTGGAGTAAAGAAAGACTAAAGCTTGTTGGAATTGCATTTAGGAAGAAGAGAATAGGAGAACTATAGCCTTGAAGCTCTTGTTCATTTTGTTTTTGTGAATGCATGTATAAATTCACAGTGATTAACTTTTCTCCATCGCACCTCAAAATATTTTACTGTCTTCTCTCAATTCTACTTCGTTTGCTTACTGCATCCATAATGCTTCCAGTATTCCCTTACTGATTCTTACATGAATATATGATGTATTGAAATTATTCCATGCAACTATGCAAGCACTTGACACAATTTATCTGACTTGCTTGGAAAAATAATGTGAGTCTTAGTTTTTTTTTTTGGTGAAAATGTGAGTCTTAGTTAAGCGCACATTTGGACCCCACCTTGCTTGGTGTGGGATAACGTTCTTAATAAATAAAATAGAGGGAAACTAGCAAGTCACTGTTAGACATATATTTTAACTAAGAAAGCAATTGATTCGGTTTTCTCCAAAAGAAAAGAAAAAGAAAAAAAATGTAATTGATTCGGTTAATAAGCAATATGTAGAAGTAAAATCCTTTTATGATTAGATCAAGGTTTAGAAAAGAATGTTTGTGCTCTGGTTATGAATCATGTTGCTAAATGGCAATCCAGAAATAGGGAAGAATTTCTCTGCACATTGGGATAATGGAGTAAATGACTAGAAAAGGCATGTTCCATTAAACTCTGACTTGAGCTTGAGATGCCAGTCAGATGTCCAATCAAATACACAATTGGTATAACAACCCTTCACCAACTGAACAAAGAAATTCACAAGTTTACATTTAAAAAATGCTTGGACTTGGCATACACAATCGTATTTAATAATTGTAATGAAAATAGTGGACTCCAATTTTATAATGAAAATGGTCCAAAAACATGGCCAACTAATGGGTTCAAGGCCCTCTAGTTCTCCGATCCTCTGTTTTTGCCTCTCAGTCCCTCTTCGACCCAACTTTTATCTTCCTTGTTCCCCAGTTCCCACCTCAACAATTTCTCTATCTCTCTTTCTCTCTCAAATTCTATTTATTCATATCAAAACCTTCAAATTAATATTCCTCCACCTGCAACGAGTTTTCTCCTCTGCAATTCCACGACAAATGAGTGAAAGAACCTTTCTTGTGATATTCGTCTTCTGGGCTTTCCTTACCATCATCACCCCCACACTGGTGCTTTTGTCAGAGACTTCCAAACCTGTCTTGGATGTAAACGGTAAAAGTTTTCGCTTTGTTTCTTTTCTTCGTCATGTACAATTTCGGCGTTGAAAACTACTTTCTGCAAATCTTATTAGACATTGACCTCTTTCGCTTCATTTTTTTTTCGTAGGTGAAAGAGAAGGAACGAAGAGCGATGGGATATAAAGAGAAACTCCCAATAACAACACCAACAGTCTACCCTGCACCGTCACCATCACCGTCACAGGCTCCGGCTCCAAAACCAAATCCAGCTGTGCGGAGTAGAAAAGCTTACATCGGAAAGCTCTTCTCTGAATTTAATGAGGGCGGTGATCAAGAAGAGGCTGAGCTCAGGCTGATATACAAAATGACAAAAGCCATACAAATATAGCTTCTCCTCCCACGAAGCTTCGAAGGTTCAGTTGGCATGCAAAGCAAGAAGAGCCCGAGCCTTAAAATTTTTGCAATCAAGGAAATGGTGCATTTTGATTTGGATACAATTTTGACTGAAATTTGGCTAATTTTGACTGGGCTCCGTGTATGCGTTTAACATCTCCGTGTAATCGGTCTCGCTAAGGAACCCGAAGTCGGGTACCTTAGCAAGGCTGAAGTAATATATATATATATATAACATTTTTCTTATATCGACTCATATTTGTATTAAGTGGCCAAATGGTTCAAAAATAAACACTTTAGTTTGATACAATGAGAATGAGAGTTTTTTTTCTCTTTATTTTTTTTGATAATTAATGAGAATGAGCGTTGTGTTTGTGTGTCTTGGGAAAATTCTAACGACACTCGCTTTATCTGCATGATGTGATGCCAAAGCTTGCATGTTGCGATCGACGTTTAAAAGCGTGCTAAATATAGCATCTATGATGATGTATCTCTTTTTTTTTTGTATAATAAAAGTTTGCATATTAGCACAAAAAAAGCCCCCATATACAAGGGGAAACAAAAAGCAAACGAATTACCCTCCTTTTACATCCAGATCAGCACATTAAATATAATCGGGAGGTATATCACTTAAGTTATAAAAATCAAAAAACAGAAGAATATTAGTAAATGGGGTGTTCTTAGCAATTAAGTCAGCAAGGGTATTGGAGGCTCTTGCATTCCATTTAATCTTCCAGATGAAACCTCAAACCTGCGCTGGATTCTCATCAAATCAGATATGGCAGACCAATCGGTTGGGTTGTTCTTTGCACTGATTTCTTGAACCACCATCAAAGCATCAGAAGACCACAAAATATTTCCCCAACCTTTCTCCTCCAGTAGAAAAGAAGCTCAATCTAGAGCTTTAACCTCAGCTACAAACAGAGACTCACATTGACAAATCTTTGAAGCAAGAAACTGAATCTTCCCTTCTTTATTACGAACCACCAAAGCTAAGCTAGATCTCTGATTTCTCCATGTTGCATCAATATTAGCCTTCCACCAGCCTTTTTCAGGGGGGATCCATTGCTCTCTATTCTCCTCCTTGATCATCTTCATCTCTCCAGTTCTTTTCATATAATTCTCTGTCAAAAACTCCAAACTATGTATTTTTTCAAAGAGGTTAAAATTCTTTCCATGAATCTTCCTATTTCTTATATTCCACACACAGTAAAACAGAGTGCCCAAAAAAACCAAAACAAACTCTTTCTCATTAGCTTGAAGGTGCATTGGAGGGTCAACACAAATATCCATCAGCTCTTGGAAATTTTCAATTTGAATTGCTTCCATCCTAAATTCCATTTGCTAGCAAACGCCAACACTTTAACAGCAGTACATTCTTTGAAAATGTGCATTCTATTTTCCATCTCCTCCCACATATCGAACATCATTCCTCCATACCACTTATTCTTCAGGATAAAACCTCTCTAGTAGGTAGCACATTAGAAGCAAGTCTCCATAGAAAAACTTTGATTCTATCATGAAGCTCCAAATTCCATAATTTTTGCCAAAAAATATCAATTGTATCTCTGCCCTTGCAATAGCACCCTTTCTATATAGCAGTTCCCCACTGAGAACAATCCCGAACCAGCCCTCATCCAGCATAATTTGTCTTCTCTAGTGCTTGCCAACCACTCTAGTTTCCGAATTGCTTCGGCTGCTTGAATTTGAGTAGAGTTCCTACGATGCTGTATCTCTTGTATATGGCAACATACTTCCAATATAATCAATGGAAAATAACTTTATATAATATATATATATATATATATATATATATAGCACATAAAAGATTGAATTCGTGTCATCCTTCTAAAACATGTATCTTTAAAATGTTTATTTAAATAAAAAATTCAAGCTAGTAACATTATATCCTCTGAACTATTACATATTTTGCCATTTATTTTCTTAAATTATAAAAGCCCGTCAGATTACCCTATTAACTATTGATCTTTGTTCCTTACAATTTAATGTTAACATTTTGAATGGTAAATGTAATTATTCATACAATTTTCATGTAACTCTGTTTAGAAAATTTTGTAAGAAAAAAAGAAACACTCTGTCTAGTATTTTTTTTTTCATTGTCAGTAGTATGTATGGTTTAATAAAATTGCATGGTTAATTGGATTGGAGTGACCAAAATGTAATAGTTCAGAGACACGGATTTTGAATCGAGGTCAGTTTGTGTTTTAATTTCCGGTGTTTGGCTAAAAGAAAAAAGCAGGAGGAAAAAACAAACACGGAGGAAAAACAAATAAAAACAAAAAAACAAAAAAAAAATTTGTTATTTGTTACAAATGATAATAATTAAGGATTTCCTTGACAAGTACCAATTGTATAAATTTAATTATATATTAATTTTATATATTAAAATTTTTATTATAGAAAGTCAATCATTTTGAATTAATGAATTAAATTTTCAAATGATATATAGATTTTACTGGTAATAGATCATAAATAGTTGATAAATAATATTTTTTAAAACCAAAAGTACTTTTTGAAAATATATTCAATTTATATTTTAATAGATTTAAATAGAGCTTTTAAAAGAATTCTATTAATTCTATAGAGATAAAACTTCATTTGGACAATTTTATTCACAATTTATTTTTTTAAAATCTAATGAATAAATCCATTTAAATATATTATATTTTCAAAATTTTAAAGCCAATGATTTTTGAATACTTCTAAATTTTAATTCTTTTTACTAAGTTTTATTAAAAAATATTTAAATTTTAATAGACTTTATAAAATTAAAATTTTTATAAATTTTTATAAATTATAAATTAAATCTGAACTCCTAAATGTTTTTTAAAATTTAACCAATTTTAAATTAAATAGCATTTTCATTTTCCTCAACTTTTGGAGAGGAAAGTGAGTTTCCGAAGGAAAAAGGAAGGCGTGTCGTGTGCCCCTGCAGTAGGCCTGGCAAAATATTACACAACACGATAACACGGCACGATACGACACAATAATTTATGGATTTGGGTCTGCGATATCGGGTCGGATTGATATCAGTGTCACACGATAAGACACGATAAAAAAATGGATTGGAACACGTTAACACTACGTGTCACGATAAAATACGATAAAAAATATTAATTTAATTATTTTTTTATAACTAACTTTTTACATTACTTTTTGTTTTTTTTAAAAAACTATAAAATTCATATTTTATTTTATTGGAAAATGATAAATTTTATATTTATTTATATATTGATATTTTGTTTAAAATTTTATCTTTTTTATTATTTATATTGGATGTACAATTTTAATTTGGTTTATAATATTTTGAATTTTTTAACTTGACAATTGTAATGCATATTTTGTTTTCTTAACCACGATATATATTTAATATAGCTTTAATTTGTAATATTTTACATATTTTGAATTCACAGTTATTAATTATGTTGAATTTTAGTATGCTAATATATTTTTTTAAAAAGTTTAACATATTATTTAAATATGTATTTAGATTTAGTAGATACGAATTAAACACGATACGAACACAGAACGACACGACACGAACACGGTTCAACACGAATGCTTAACGGATTAGGTTCCGGTGAAAAAAATTTAACACGAATACGAAACGATACGACACAAACACAGTTTAACATGACACATTACTAGGCCTACCCTGCAGCTTCTTCCCCCAAACAACTCACTCTTTCTCTCTCTTTTTTTCTTTGATGAAGTGGTGAAGTAACATGTATTTTATAGATGACACATCAATTAGTCATGATTTAAACTAAGTTTATGTTGGAAAAAGACAAATAAATGTAGAGGGTTTTCCCCAATAAAAGGGAAGATAAATAAATGTAGAGAGAGAGAGAGCAGAAGGGAGGGGTGGTTGAAAGGATTAGGAAAAACTTAGCAGAAAATAGATAGTATGTATTGAAAAGCATTAGCATATTGGATGGTGCATTTCCACATGGTTTCTTTTTCTCTTTGTCCTCAAATACACAAATAAACATACCCATCTTCTTCTCCATTATAGAAAATTTCCCCAATATATCCTCATTTCTCTCATTATTCATCAAATCTATACAAGCCTACCTGCAGGTTGGTCAGCATTTGCACCCTCTAATTACTCTTTGTTGCTAGAAGTATGGTTCAAGTTTTTCTAATTTTTATAAGGCCAGTTTCTAAAAGATATGGACGGCCATATATATACAGCTACTAGTTGTTTTGGGTCTTCTGAGGATGATTATTTAGGAATCATTTCTTCTGTGCTAAGTTATTTCTGAGAAATCGCCTAATTGGTGAATCCATAATTTATTTAAAAAAAGCAAAATAAAAATATTTTTAGATTTTTTGTATAACATTATATATAGAAAGTGTTTTATCCTTCTTTACCACTTTTAAATATGTATAAATCACTCTCAAATGCATCTTTAGCTTGGCTGAGACTGGCTAGCATTTAACTTCTGCCAACTCCCAAAAGCTATATAGATAGTTTAGCATCTATTTATAGGAATGTCATTTACCTGTTTCTTTCCAATATTTACAGCTGAATATACTGCGTATATAGACCAAATGCCCTTTTATCAATTTATTTGTACATATACATTTGCTGATTCTAAATACTTATTATTATTTTTTAAAATTTTGCTGATTCTAATTTTAAGTATCTGGAGGATTATATAAAAGAGTTATATAAAAAAAGGAGAAAGAAAGAAAAATGTAAACGTTGTGATTTTCTTTTCGATGCATTATATATATATATATATATATGCATGGTTAGAGTATGATGTAAATTTGAAATTACTATTTTTGGACAAATATTGATTTCATATATATATAAATATAACATGTTGCCATTTTAATGCTATCTAGAGGAGACAACCTTTAAATGAAAATTGATTTTTAACTCGAATTATGCTTATGTATATACAGTCATACTATTTTAAATTATTTATTATAGTTTTAAAATATTAACCGTTACTAATCATGATTATTAATGACATTTTGTTACTGATAATAGACTACTAGTAACGGTTTGTATTTAAAAACTGTTAAATTATACTTTAAAATATCATAACTGTATATGTATATATATATATACACACACATACACACTTAATCTTACAATATTAAGATTTACAATAGGTTTAGAAAATGGTACATAATTTAAGTAATGATGCATTATCATTGTCATGCATCCTATTTCTTAAGTTTCAAAAGTTTACTCTTAAATGACACCTTTTTTGTTTTAAATTTCTAAAATCTTTTTTTCTAAAAAAAATAAAAGAATCTAAAACCTGAATAAACTTTAATTGATATAAATATATATTTATATCTTTTCGAGACCTTAATGTGTTAGTATTAATTATGCTTGTTTCTTTATGCCTACCAAAACCTTATAGATTTATCCTAGCTAAACAGTTCTCTTTCAAGCAAAAAACTTTTTACCTTTATCACTATCACTTTTGGCCAACTATCACTGCTACTTTGGCCAATTGATAATATGTGCATTGTTTTGGTCATGTCTGTCGGTTACTTATTTCTTCCTCTTTTTTTCTGGCCGAGCTCAAACAAGAATGTTTGCCCTGATGCTCTTATAGACTCGTAGTGTTTCCTCCACATCCAAACAGATTTTGATACATGCGGTACAATTAATTACCTTTAAAAAAAAATGCAAATAATTTAGAGGGCCCAAATAGATGTATGGAAACTTGATCCATCATGGCCCTCGTACACTTGAATAGTTGTCGACATGCATATTATTGAATAGTATATATCTTTAGTTTTCTTTATTATTGTTTTTTTCAATTTGTTTTGTTATAGTGCAAGGATCATTTAAATATGATGATGATAATCAATTGGCTTTTTGGGTCTTCAAGTTGTCAAGTTGTGTATATATATACATATTATACTATATGTTAAACATTAGCAACAATTATCCAAATACATTATAGGGATTGTACGAAGCACATACATAGCATAACAAAACATCACACACACACACATATATATAGTCAAGTTAATCATTTTATTTCTGCAAGAAAAATAATATAATATAATAGTAGTATACTTAGAGCATCTTAATGATACTTTTTATTTTAAAGATCATAATGTTTATAATAAAAAGCATATTTAATAATTTTATAAAATAAAGAGTGTGATTTTTTATTCAACTTCAATGGTACTATTTATCACACTTTTTATTAATAAATAATCAATGCATAACATGAATATATAAAATATTTTTGTATGTATAAAAGAAAAAATATAAAATTAAATATAATTATAGTTGTGCATTAAAAATTGTACAACAATAAATAAAATGTATTAAAAGTTGTATATAGAAAGTTAATTTGGCTCTCCAAATGTAGAGAGCCAAATTTCATTCCCTATTTTAACTTTTCATTTCAGATAGTCTATTAAAATATCAAAAAATTTAATTACTCTTTAAAATAAAAAAATTAAATTTTTTAAAAAATGTATTGAACATGCTCTTGCCAACTCCTTATCGAATATTTTGAATACAAGCTAATTCGGCACAACTGATGTTGCAGTAAATAAATAATTAAAAAATTAATATAATCTTATGTTCATCCTAAACAGTAAACATGCCTTAACAAGCAATTTGATATATATATATATATATATATATATATATATATATCTTTATTAGAAAAAAAGATATAAAGAGGAATACAAAAAGAAGGAAGGTAAGCCCATACGTGTAGGAGTTTAATGGCATGGCAAAACTGCTGAATTCCATTAATATAGCTGATTTGGTTGTTACTGAGATGCTGGGATCTTTTAGGTTGTAAAGCGCTGTTTGGACTGTTTTTTGTGCTTCAATGCAATTAATTTTATTCATCAAAACAAAAATTTGATATTACATATAATACTTCCTCTCATCTCCACACCCTAATTTAATAACTCTGCAAATGTAAAAAAAAAAAAAGTGAAAGATTTTTTTTTTCAACTATCAAACAACTTTGTCTAAATTTACCAAAAACAGAAAAAAAAAATGTTAGCGAGTTAAATATTGTTTAAACTATAACAAATTTTTAATTACCACAAATCTATGCTCATGGTTATAAATTCAATATTTTTAAAATTAAAAAAAAAAGGAAAAAAACCTAAATAAATATAAAAATGCAATAAAGGAAAAGCGTATGCAACCTGTTTCAATACACACTTATAATTTTATGAAAATATTATATCTAAGCCTCCTTAAATTACACTAATGACAATTTAATTCCTTAAAGTTTTACGAATTTCAATGAGTGATATAAATTTAAACAGTGCAAATGAGACAATAGTAAGGAAATGCTAATTTTTGAAATTTGAGATGAAATTTATGATATTTTGAAACATGAAAGATTAAATTATATTTAAGCTTAATTTGATGGAAGATGAATGATACTAATTCTAATTTTATTTGAGAAAATAAATTGTTGAAAAATACTTTTAGGAAATTATTTTCCAAGAAGAAACTCATAAAACTAAAAAGAAAAAGGAGTATTCATTACCAAAGAAAGAAAAATAGAAAAGAATAACTTGTTTGTCATTACCTAAACAAACTGTCCTTTATTTCAGGGATGAAAAGGAGGTGGCCAAATGAGAAACAATCTAATAAGTTGAACTAATACACAATAAGAAGTTTTGAAAAAGAAAAATATCCAAAGAAGTTTTACAAGTTACCAAGCAACACAAAAAGTGGCGGTTGAGAGATTTTTACTAAAAATATTTAACATGGACTTGGCCTGCTTGTTTTACTCAGTATTTTCTCTCACTTCTTCTTAATATAAATAGCAGCGAATCTAAGGAACTGACGTGTCACTTGCAAATTGTTTCTTTTGGAACACGAGGTAACCCAAAAACATCATTATCTTTTTACTTTTCTTTTTTAATCAATTTATATTTTTTGCAAATAGAATTTAATTTCTCTAACATCAGTCGGTTATCACTTGGTCAATAACCCCTGGTTTTTAGTATAGTTAATTAAAATTTATTTTCAGATATTTCAGTAAACTTTTAAAAGAAAGAAATTTACAAATCTATTTATGCTTCTTCATAAAAAAAGTATTTAGGCTTAACTTTATTTATTTTATTTATTTCTTTTACTTTCTTTCTTTCTAACTATATCACTGTATTTAATCGTCACCTTGAAATCTAACAAAACCCTAAGGGTTCTTGTAAGAAACAATCGCCGCCGGATTGATCTCAGCCGTTAGTGCCATCACTTAACCTCTCATTTTTACAACTCTTTGATCTCAGTCTGCAACTTTCTTCAGCTCTAAACTATATTTGTTTTTCCATGTTTTGGGTTTTCTGGTAACAGTTTTAACTGCTGTATTATTTATCTTTCTGGTTGTTGCTGTTACGTGACAAACATGTTGCAGAAAAATTGCTGTCAATAATTTATTATACTGATTTTGGGGCAAAGATAATAACTTTATTGTACTTTTTTGGTGATCGTTTCTGGGGTTGATCGTTTTTTTGGGAGTATGGGTTTTTGGGGCGTGGTATGAAGTGGGTGTTTGAAAAGTTTGGTTTTTGATCAGGTTAAACGAAGCAATTTTAGGTTGTAAATATTGGGGTTTAGGTTAAAGTTTCAAACTTTAGGATTGTTTTGAGGTTTCAGGGTTTGATTCTTGCATGGGTAGTGATTAATTATAGCTAATATAAGGGGGTTTGATGGTAGAATAGAGTTTCTTCTATTGTTTTTTTTTGAGAATGTTGTCTGAATTGGGAAGAAGACCGATGCTTGGAGGTAGCGATGGATCGTATGGGGAAGAACTGGAGAAGGAGATAGGGCTGTTGCTTCGCGAGCAGCGTCGGCAAGAAGCCGATGATCATGAACACGAGCTCAATCTGTATAGAAGTGGATCAGCACCTCCAACCGTTGAGGGTTCTTTAAGTGCGGTTGGAGGATTATTTGGAGGTGGCAGTGTTCCTGGTTTTGGCGGTGGTGCTGCTGCTACTTCCTTTCCGGACTTCCCTGGAGCTAAGAAAGGAAATGGGTTTGTGTCTGAGGAGGAGTTGAGGTCTGATCCAGCTTATCTTTCCTACTATTATTCGAATGTGAATCTGAATCCCCGGCTCCCACCTCCTTTGCTGTCAAAAGAAGATTGGAGGTTTACTCAAAGGATGAAAGGAGGGAATCCTGTGTTGGGTGGGATTGGAGACAGGAGAGGAAGTAGGGCTGATGATGGCAGTGGCAGATCATTGTTTTCGATGCCGCCAGGGTTTAACTCCAGGAAACAAGAGAGTGAGATTGAATCTGACAAACTTCGTGGCTCCGCAGAATGGGGTGGTGATGGATTGATTGGATTACCTGGCTTAGGTCTAGGGAACAAACAAAAGAGCCTTGTTGATATCTTTCAGGTGATTTGCATTTGCTTGTACAGTTGTGCTTATGTTACCTCTATTCCACGTGTATTGATGTTCTTGCTCTCGTGCAGTACTTGCTTTTATTTCCCGATAATAACTTGGTTGTTCACAGTTGTTGCCCTTCAAATTTTTGTTTTGAGTAGCTTTATTGATTTCCATTGTCGTTTGACATTAAGAGTATGCATACTTGTAGAAAATACTAACTTATGAGGTATTTAATATATCCATTTGACGCGTGGAAATAAGGAAATGAATGTGCTTTGCTGCAGTTGGCTTTTAGAAAGAATTTGCATGTCCAATGCTAGCTTGCATTCTTAAATGCATTTTAGAGTATTTGGGATTATCAAATACATTGTTTGTCTTTTTCTTTTTTTTTTCTTTTTTCCTTTTTACTGGTGATCAACATTTCTGCCTAAAACAGTTTAGGTTGATGTAAATATGGAAATAAATCAATTACGAGGCCTTCTAATCCATTTAAACTGCAGTTGTAACGTCTATGAAAGATATCTATTCTCTGAAGCAGCAAGTATAAGATATTTTATAATCCCTCTCCCCCCCAATATAGAGGTTTATTTGTTGGCAAATGCGTTGAAATTGTTATGGACAGAAACCCTGTGATTGAGGTTCATTGGTGAAAATAAAAATTCCTTTTTGATTTTTTTTCCTTTCAAATGTAACAACTAGATGTGGACAATTCAAAATGGCTATTCCAAAAAGAAAAGTTGTTGTTAAGGTATAATGAGGATTGAGGTCTGTTTTATGCACAATCAGTTACGGTATAAAGAAGTTCAAGTTAATATGACTGAAGAAGGTTTCATAGACTGAATTAGAGTTCATTTTCGTGGTCTTTATGTTATAAAGCAAGTTTAGTTTCGAATTCATTTTAATAAAATATTTAATCTGGGAATTGCAGTTTCTGCATTTCAATATGTGAAGCTATAACTATTTTTGCTGCAATATGCTATTTTGGGACATGCTTATCCTTCTTTCTCAGGTTTGGTTGATATTCATGATGCTGAAGCATTTTTCATGTCTACTTTGATCTGTTTGCTCTATTTATTCTTGGGTGATTATTGTTTGGTATCTGTACAGGATGACATGGGGCGTGCAGTTCCTGTTAGTGGGCTTCCTTCTCGCCCATCCAGTCGAAATGCCTTTGATGAAAATGTAGATGCTGTAGCTTCTGCAGAAGCTGACTTGGTGCATTTGCACCATGAACTGTTGACTTCTGAAGCCTTAAAATCTGGTGCAAATGGTCAAGGTTCATCTGCAATGCAAAGCATGGGCCCACCTTCTTCATATACTTATGCCGCAGCGCTTGGTGCTTCCCTGTCGAGAAGCACAACCCCTGATCCCCAACTTGTTGCTAGAGCTCCTAGTCCTTGTCTTACACCTATTGGAGGAGGGAGAGTAGGTGCATCGGAAAAGAGAGGCATTACTAGTCCAAACTCCTTTAATGGTGTCTTATCCAACATTAATGAATCTGCAGATCTGGTAGCTGCATTGTCTGGTATGAACTTGTCAACAAATGGTGTGGTAGATGATGACAACCATTTACCATCACAAATTGGACAGGTTGTTGACAATCACCAGAATTTTCTCTTTGGTTTGCAAGGTGGTGAGAGTCATAATAAGAAACATCCGTACTTAAAGAAGTCTGAATCTGGGCATGTGCATAGGCCTTCTGTTCCACATTCAGCAAAAGGTTCGTACTCTGAGTTGGGTAAGAATAATGGGGCTGGGTCAGATTTGAGCAACTCATTTTCTGATAGGTCAGTTGAACTTCAAAAATCTGCTGTTCCTTCTAGCATCTCGTACTTGAAAGGATCTCCTACATCGACCCTCAATGGTGGAGGTGGCTTACCTGTTCAATACCAGCAATTAGATGGTACAAATTCATCCTTTTCCAACTACAATTTGAGTGGGTACTCTATGACTCCAGCATTAGCATCCATGATGGTTAGCCAGCTTGGTACTGGTAATCTGCCACCCTTGTTTGAAAATGTTGCTGCAGCATCAGCTATTGGAGCCCCTGGAATGGACTCGAGAGTTCTTGGAGGTTTGGCTTCTGGACAAAATGCAGCAGCTGCTGCGTCTGAATCACATAATCTTGGTAGAATAGGGAGTCAGATGACAGGAAATGCTCTTCAGTCACCTTTTATAGATCCTATGTATCTCCAATATTTGAGGACATCTGATTATGCTGCAGCACAGGTTGCTGCTCTTAATGATCCTTCTTCTGATAGGAACTACTTAGGTAATTCATACATGAATTTACTTGAACTCCAAAAAGCTTATCTTGGAACTTTGCTGTCTCCCCAGAAGTCACAATATGGTGTCCCGTTGGGTGGAAAGTCTAGCGGTTCGAATCATCATGGTTATTATGGAAATCCTGCATTTGGTGTTGGTATGTCTTATCCTGGAAGTCCCATGGCAAGTCCTGTGATTCCAAACTCACCAGTTGGCTCAGGAAGTCCTATGAGACACAATGATCTTAATTTACGTTTTCCTTCTGGAATGAGGAACTTAGCTGGGGGTGTCATGGGACCGTGGCACCTTGATGCTGGATGCAACATGGATGAAAGCTTTGCATCCTCGCTACTGGAAGAATTTAAGAGCAATAAAACTAGATCTTTTGAACTTTTAGAAATTGCAGGACATGTTGTTGAGTTCAGGTATGTGATCATTGATTTTCTTTTCATTTTCCTTTATGCTATCATCCATAAGGCAATTTCATGATTTGGCTTTCTTGTGAGTAGTGCGGATCAATATGGTAGTCGGTTTATTCAACAAAAACTTGAAACTGCCACAGCAGAAGAAAAGAACATGGTTTATCAGGAAATCATGCCCCAAGCTCTTGCTTTGATGACTGATGTGTTTGGTAATTATGTGATTCAGAAGGTGACTTGCTACTCTTCATTGTACATGCATTTGTTTTGATTTTCTAATTATTAGTTCTATTTTACAAATGACGGTTTTGTTTACAGTTTTTTGAGCATGGGCTTTCACCCCAGAGAAGGGAGTTGGGCAACAAGCTTTTCGGTCATGTTCTGACACTTAGCCTTCAAATGTATGGTTGTCGGGTGATCCAAAAGGTACCAATAGTTTTGTAGCTGACTGCATTTTTGTGTTACCATGACATGTCTAGTATATTGTTCAGATATGGCTAGTATTCTGAATTATTTCTCCACTACTCTTGACTGTTTAATTATTTTTGCCAACGGTGTTGATATAAATAATTTTGAGCTCTTGCTGAGAATTTGTATTTTATTGGTCTATGCACTTAATGTTAAATATCAAGGACTTTATTATCAACGTTAGGGTAATTAAAAGTCAAGTTAGGAATGGAAGTATGGTTGTCATGAGCTTCAGCATTCAGAAATTGTGGTTTTCTTTTTAGTCTTCATTTATTCATCATTTCCATTATCATGTTGCACTTTGTGTAAGAGAGTCTAAATTTATAATAAATATATGTCAATGCTTGTGATCCAATTTTTCTAATGTTGATGAACTAATGTTGACGTGATTATTATGTTTCACGTGACATGTTCTCACAGTACAATGCCCTATGTTAAATATTCAGGCAATAGAAGTTGTTGATCTTGACCAGAAGATCAAAATGGTTGAGGAGCTTGATGGTCATGTAATGCGCTGTGTACGTGATCAGAATGGGAACCATGTCATCCAGAAGTGTATTGAATGTGTTCCTGAAGATGCAATTCAATTTATTGTCTCAACATTTTTTGATCAAGTTGTTTCACTTTCCACCCACCCATATGGGTGTCGTGTGATACAGGTATCCAACCTTCTTTGCTCTTATTATTAGTTTCCAATGATCTTTTTCTGTATAGGCAAGGAAGTGATGTTCTCTGTTTGTATTTATGTGACAGCGAGTACTGGAGCATTGCATGGATCCAAATACGCAGAGTAAGGTTATGGATGAGATTTTGGGGGCTGTTAGCATGTTGGCTCAAGACCAGTATGGCAATTATGTTGTTCAGGTTAATTATCTTCTCAGAAATGATTGTACCAAGGATGCATGTTTTGTATTAATCATTGTGGAATAGTATAACTTGTATTTTTTTTTTCTCATGTTTTCAGGTATATAAACTTTTATGTAATGCATCTTACAGGATGGTTTTTTTTTCTTATATATATATATCTATATATATATTTTTTTTAACTTATGGTTTTTATTATAGGAATGTCTTCATTGAACATTTTTTAAACAACTTTTAGTTTTCTAGTAATAGAATATCTGCCTACACTGCCTTCCATGTGTGTGTGTGCCTGTGTATGAAACTTTTAGTTGTTTGCTTATCCAGCTAGTCAAGAACATCGAGTGAAAATCATCTATACCAGGTTTGACCATCATGAACTAAATTGGGTGTGTGGGGATTTTGTCACTTGCAAGAAATAGAGAGTAGTTTTGCTTTATGATTTCTGTTTGGGTCCCTGCTATGAATTTATGTTTTTGTATCATCTATTTTGGTTATGCTGTAGATTTTGTTTTAATGCGTTTCATTAATTACATGCACTTTTGTTAACAGCATGTACTGGAGCATGGAAAACCTCATGAACGCTCAGCTATCATCAAGGAATTAGCTGGGAAGATAGTTCAAATGAGTCAGCAGAAATTTGCTTCTAATGTTGTAGAGAAGTGTTTAACGTTTGGTGGCCCTGCCGAGCGCGAGTTACTAGTGAATGAAATGCTTGGCTATACTGACGAAAATGAGCCTCTTCAGGTTTGTTAAGTTTAACTTAGCTTTCTTTTTTATACATTGAGCATAAGAACCATGCCATCCATTTTAACTTGTTAGAAATGGGAAAAATTTCTATCGACATGAAACATTATTTAGAACCTTATAAAAGCCTTGAGTTTCTTTTTTTGTGTGGACCATCTAGATAAGTGCTACTTTCAGTGCTTTCCATCAATTTGTTCAAAATTTCCTTTTGGTGATAACAACTGATTTCTGTAAGCATATTTGATTGAAAATTGTAAAGAACTTGCATAGATTGAGGGAATCAGGTCAGAGGGAGACGTCTTCAGTTTGTACAAAAGCAACTAAAATTTCTACAATTTCTTGAAAGTTGTGATTTCAAAGTAACAGCAGACACTTGGACTGACTTTGGTTGCATACTGATACAGGCAATGATGAAGGATCAATTTGCTAACTATGTTGTACAAAAGGTGTTGGAAACTTGTGATGACCAACAACGTGAGCTGATCCTTTCGCGTATCAAAGTTCATTTGAATGCATTGAAGAAATATACTTATGGAAAGCATATTGTCGCACGTGTAGAGAAACTTGTTGCTGCTGGGGGTATGCATTCTTCCCTTACAATTTTAATTTGCCTTATCTGCAATTATAGTGGAGGGGTCTTCTATCATGCCCTATGGATATCATTGGCCAACAATTTATAGTGTGCAGTCTTATTTCTTCACATATGAGATGCAGAGGAAACAGTTTTGCTTTGTAAACTGATGATACGCTTTTACTGCTTTTTCTATTTATTTTTTCTTTGCCTAAAAGGATGTATAGTTCGAACCTTCTAACAAGCTTTTGGCAATGAATATGTGAACCTAGTAAACCAGTATAATAGGAATGTTTAAACGCTGTGTATGACAAGGTAGCTTCTTTTATACAGTTGATTAATTTGTTTGTCGCCATGCATATAGTTTGCTGAAATATAGGCCTGTAGGCCTTGTGTGTGTGGTGCTTGTGTAAGAGCGTGAAAATGTGTGATTCATTAGGTAGTCTGACCACTCAGCCCGTCTAAGTTCCTTTGGCATAGCCGTTGCCTGAAAAATGATGTTGAAAACCTTATTACATTATTGTTTATATTTTCACTATTCTGTTGTCTTTCGTGATTTTTCAGTTGGTTCATTATAGTTATTTCGTCACATGATAATGTACAAAAAAATATTTATTAATAATAGCTTTCTAATCATCAGCCTAATTCATTTGCAGAAAGGAGAATTGCCGCTCAGTCTCTGCACCCTGCATAGGTGGTGTAGGAAAAAACAAAGGTGTTTGTACAGCTAACTGAGGCTAGTGTGAGAGCTTCCTCTATTCCTCTCTCTCTTGGTATCTAAAGCGAATGCTCAGTCTATCTTTTAAGACTGGTATGAGCCAGGTTGGAAATAAAGATGTTGCTTGTACTGAAAAACTGTACATTGTGTAGCTTTAAATTTTATACATAGAATCGAGAAAGCTGAGGTTCAGATGTTGAGCACACCTGATGCCCCTCCAGAGGAGATTAAGTGACTATACAAGTGTTTTAAGGGTGTAAAAATGATAAAAAAGAAAAAGAAAAAAAGGGTGAGGTAGTTTATCATGTTAACGCGACTGTACAAATGTTGACATGTGGAGAACTGTTCATGTTTAGGATGAGGCCATAGTTTTTTTTCCCTTAGTGTATGGTTATCGACATCTTTCTTTCAGAAGAACACAATTTCTTTGCTTTTAAGTTCCAACTCTTTTTTATCCTTCTAATATAATTTATATGCTTATGTTTCTGCTTTCCCATGCTCTTTTTGTCCAGTAAGTAAAATGAAGCTTCAATTGGTATATTGAACACAACCGGAATCATCCTAATTCAACGTTGTATTATATATATATAATTTTGATACAAAACCTGCTTAATCGGGTTATTACTGTTTCTGACGCTCTCAAAAATTTTGCAATTTAAATCACGTGTGAGCACGCCCCAAACTTTCCCCCATAACCTGCACTCGGCCAAATTTCCTCAGACCTTTCCCCCCACACACGTGAACCTGAAAGAAGTACATATTGCATTTACATGGAATTACAATGGACCAATTATAACAAGGTAGGAGCTTGCCAATGCCAAATTTTGGGTATACTGCATGGAACAGTGGCATGTGATAACTCAAAATTTCAACGAACACATTTAATTATTTTCACAAATTTTCACAAACATGCATTACAAACAGCTCGATGACTGGGCTCTGCAAATCCGGGCTCGCAGAGGGAGGCGATTCGAACCTATGGACTCGGAGAGGCTTGGGGGGGTGATGGGTTGGGGACAATATTAATCCGGTAGTATATATGAATTTGCTATAAAATATATATGTCGGGTTTTTTTTGGTTTTACAGCATTTAAAGCTATTGTGTTAAAAAAAATTAAAAAACAAAATTGCTATACAAAACACAATAATCAAATATATTTTAATATTTTAGTTATATTTTTTTGGTTATTTTTTGTTATTTGGTAAATTTTTAAAATTTATACTATTTAAAAGCATTTGGTAAAAATATAAATTAAAAAATATAAAGAAAAAAATAAAAAATTTATATGTTGAGCTCTTACAAACTTCAGTAATTTTTTTTTTTAACTTCAGTAGATTTTATAATAAAACTATATATATATATATATATATGTTAAATATGACAGCGACTTTAATTTGATATTCAACTTTTGATAAATAAAATTAGTCATTTTATTTATTTGTAGAAAAATCTTATTTTTCTAATGTTTTCATTTTGCTCTCAACCATGTTTTTCCTTCTCTCTTTTGATTAAGTATTGGTGATTCTAACTTTCCATATAAATGAGTAAAAAAACTTTTATAAGATCAAAGAAAGAAAAAAAGAGGAAACGAACTTGCATATGGAGAAATGGTTTGTTTAAGGTAGCTTTAAGTGTGTTTGAAGAGGCTGCTTCAAAAATAGCCCTAGGTTGCGTAGTTGAAGTATGCTGATAATTTTTGGGTTAAGTTGTTACTTGTTAGAAGATTTTAAATGGTTTTCATTATTTTGTAAGTTGCATGAAGAGAAGTAGAAGAAGTTATCTAAGAGAAGGAAAATAAAAATAAAAATAAAGACATGCTTAGCAGTTAGCATGTAAGAATCTTTATCTCTCGAATGGAAGGTGAAATTTTCATTTCCATTTCCTAACAAATTGTATATATTAAGAATTTCCAAGTCCTGACTATTTTTTTGTCCCCTCGGCGACTTGCCACTGTTTTTTCAGTTAATGATCATGAATTTTAATTCTTATTTTTGAATATTTCTAGAATATATATAAAAAAAATTCAATATTTTTAAATCACCTTAGTAAAATGCCGTCATGCATACTCACAAAGACTGGTTAAATAAGATCAACACCCTTTGTGCTGGCTTTGCATGAACTCAAGCTTTCTTGAGCTAAATGTTTTATGTCTTGATTATTTTTTAGTATCCCACCTTACAAATCCCTGAAAAGAACATAGGATTTGCTATGAGTTTCACTCTCCGACTTCCTTTTAGCCCCAGAAGACCATAGAAAACTTCACCTTCACTCATTAATTCCAACCAACCGTTTTCCCCACCACCCAAAAATCTAAACCCTTGACAAACATAACAATGGATATCAACTCACATGCCATGGAATATGGATCCCACTAGGTCTCAAAAAGAATTTCTTTTTCTTTATTTTCCCTTTTTTCTTTTGGATGTTATCCTAATAACAAATGGTTCAAAACGACCCCCCTTGATAATATTCCAAGTTTATAGTTTTTAAGAATCAGAGTCAGATTCTGCTTTCATGGTTACACAAAGGACCAAAAGGTATCAAATTTTAGAATCAAATTTTGACATCTATATTATCATAATAGAATATTAAATCCAGCTTGGCCTTTGAATTGTCAATTGAAATCTCTGAATTTCATATGCCAAACCATATTTAACAAAATCTGACGCTTCTAACAATGTCATAAAATTTTGAAGCTCCTTTGATACTAAATACAATAAATATGGGAACAATTTTCAACTAAAGAGTACTGTAAAAACATACTGAATGACTGCGTGGACCATTTTCGTCTTCAATCATCTTCTACTACTTCAATCTTCTGCCCAAATCCCCTAGGCCCAGCTCTTGCTCTTACTTTCTTCTTTTTTCCACCACTTTTCTTTTGAGCTGCTTCTTCTTTCTCAAACTTCTCCTTCTCCCTTTTCTGCAAGAAATCTGTCACAGCAATGTAGATAACCTGGAACCAAAAACCACCAAAATGTAGCAACAACCAACTTTTCAAAAAGCACAAATTTAGACTTTTACCAAGCATGCTTTATATATATATATATACGTATAAAAACTGGTTTATGCTGGAAAAATTCATCGACTTTACCCCAACAGTGAGTATAAAAAGACCGATGAAGGCAATGAAGAGAAGTGTAGAAATAAAGTAATTAACACCATCATCACCACTGGAAACTATCTGCTGGGAATTCTCAAGTGGGTTTGCTTCTGAAGTTAGTAGAGATTCATCTGGGGTTGCATAAATTCTCCAAATCTGGGTGTTTTTTGTTCTGTTTTTTTGTAGCGGGTACTGAAAAATAATGGTCCTTTTGGATGAGATGGTGTTTGGCGAGGCAAGTGGCAGAGATGACTTATTGGGTCTAAGAAATAAGCAAGATTTTGGTTTGGGAATGGGAATAGAGAGGAAATCTGGTGGGGATAGAGATATAGATGTGGTAGCCATGGCTCATCTGCCACAGCTCTTTCTCTCTCTTTCTTTGCTGCAGTGGCAAAAGCCAGCCCCAGTAGATGGAAGTGGGTATGGCCAAGGGGATTGAGTTCCTTAGAACTTGAAGAAGACCATTGGGTTATTATTGGCTTTTCAATAGGTCCACTTTTTGAACCCATTAGTAAACTAGGCTGGTCTTGGAGTATTAGGTTGCTTCTATTTACACGTTCCCAATATCTCTCTACACAGCATTCAGTGTGAAATTACTAAAACAGCCTTGGCTTTTCCTTGTTTCTCCTTTCAAGTGCTTTTCTCCTGAAAAATAAAATAAATTTTCTGAAGACAACTATAAAAGCCCTCTCAGAAATATCAAGAGAAGCCCATATAGCATACGAAGATGTTAGGGTTAATTTCATCCATTACTTCATCTGAAGTGTATAATATTTTCCAACAGACTCTGTAAATGTGCTAGATATAATTTACAAAATTTGAATAATTAAATTGAAATTTAGACAAATTTCAAAGGTTCCAGATAAGTATTCTCGAAAAATTATAACTTATTCTCACTTTGAAATTACATATTTGTATCCCCTATCCCAATTCCTTGGTTTATGCAAATAAGAATTGATTACACAATAATGCTAGGGACGGAAATAATATTTAATTAGTTTTTTTTTTTATTCATTTTTCTATTTAAGAGTTTTTTATTTCATTTTTAGATTATAGTAAATATTTTATCAATGACACATCTCATTTGGTTTAAGTGTTTTTTTGGTAAATCATTTGGTTTAAGTTTTGATAAACTGTAGTATAAAATGTTCTACTTATCAATATTGGATCCCAATTTGCCGTTAACCTAACCATGCTATTCCAGGGTGTTTGGAAAAAATATTCAAAACAACTATAAATTGGGATTTCTGTCCGTGGTGGATGCTGCGTGGCAACTCACTTTCTTGCTTCTTGCCCCGCTTTTCCCACACCTGCATGAACTGACTTCTGTTATCTACTTATAGAATATTATTTATTTATTTATTTATGTTTTGGTAAAAAGAATATTATTTATTTGCTACACCACGTAGAACAAGGTATTTATACCCATTAAGATGCTTCTCAGCAATAAGTATAGACAAAGTATTTATTTATTTATTTTTAAAGTTTTATAGAACTTTAATGTAAGTGTGTTTTTAAAGTAAACAAATGCTTGCAACTCATTTTGAAATATCAAAGAAAAAAAAAACTCATTTTGAAATGTATATTAAACAACCCAAAAAGAAAAGTTTTAAATCCATATGAAACATTGATTCCAATTGTCTGGACTCTTAAAATTATGTACTAGATTCTTATGTTAGATGTTATGTAGCTTAATGCTCCAAGTGAGCATGCATATATATAATTATTATTTTTTAAAAATTTTATTATTTGTTACCATTAGTAATAAGGGTTAACTTCATCAAATTTTTTATGAGATTTTTTTTTTTAAATACAATTTGATCTTTTCGATTTTAAAAATATCATCAACTTCCATTTATGTTTTAAATAGTCATCATTTACTTTTCATTCACACTTCTTAAAATAATTAATTGGGATGGTTTAAAACTAAACTTAAAATTGCGATGTCATTTGTCGGATACACAGGTGATAAGTCATTAATATGTCAATTTTGTTTATATAACAATCAATATGATAGGTTCAATCCATTTACGATAAGAAAATAGACAAAACCTAAATATATGGCTTAATGAAGAAGGAAACAAAGAACAAAAAACCGTAGAGAAAGAAAAAGAAAAGATTAGCTATCATGATATTGTGAGTTTTTCATTAATCCAAAAGTTACAACGAAGAGCCAGTTAACTAGCTTATATATATAGACTAAACTATAACTAAACCACTAGTAGTTTGAAGCTATCACACTTAACAAAAATAGTTAGAAAGCTGACCAACTGCTCTAACTTTCTTAACTGTTTAATAACAACTTCATAACATCTTTCTAAACCTGAATAAAAGTCATGCGAAGAATCATGTGATGCCTTTTGATAGTTAAGTTAGAAATAGAAAGAGTTCACATGAAAAATAAAAGGCAAAGCTAGGCCATCTTTGAATAACCTCAAAATGCGCCTTCAGAAGAAACTAGCTTGACTTTGTTCATGCTGCTTGAAGAACTTCCTTTATAACACTTTTTTTTTTTTCGAATTAATTTTGAACTTTTCTATATGTAATTTACTTCTCAAGTAAATGAATCTTGTTGATCCTAGAGGTTTAGTAAACACATCAGCTACATGTTCATGTATTGATATGTATCTTATTTCTATACGTTCATGCATATCAATTTCTATATGTTTTACCCGAGCATGCATCACTGGATTTGCAGCTAAGGCATATGCACTTGTATTATTACCCTATATTATAGGGCAAGCCAAATTAAATTGAAGCTCATTTGAAAAGTTTCGAGCCAGCAGATTTCAGCTGTAAGGCCAAAGCTCGATGTTCAACTTCGATGCTTGACCTTGCAACTACTTGTTGCTTCTTTGAATTCCACAAAATAAGATTTGTTCCAAAATAGATACAGTAACCATTCACATATTTTCTATCATCTACATTACTTGCCCAGTTAGAATCAGCAAAACCTTGAACCTGAAGAATTGTGTTAGCTTGTAATTTGAGTCCATGGTTGATAGTAGCTTTTAGATATCGTAAAACTCTTTTGCAAGCTTCCCACTGATCAATTGTAAAGGAGTGAAGGAACTGACTTAGTGTGCTTACAATAAATGAAATGTCTAGCCTTGTAAAAGCTAAGTATTGTAGAGCTTTAATAACACTTTTATAGGCTGATGGTTCCTCATAAGGGTCACTCACTGTCATTTTGGAATAACTTTGTACTAAAGAACATTGGTGTAGAGATTGGCTTAGCCCCTTCCAACTTGGTTTTTCCTAAAAAATCAGTAATATATTTTGTCTGTCTAAGTAACATACTATAACCAAGTCTTTTTACTTCTACTCCCAAGAAATAATGCACTTCATTGAGATCTTTGTGAGAGAAAATAATGTCAAGTTGCTTAATCAAATGATCAATATATTGAGGACTATTTCCTATTATCAATATATCATCTATATAGACAAGCAGCAAAGTATATATTGAGATGATTTCATAATGAACAAAGATGAATATGATTGAGAATTATAGAAGCCAAAACCAACCGAGATCTGTTTAAGCTTTTCAAACCAAGCACTTGGAGCCTGCTTTAATCCATATAAAGCTTTCGTTAATTTGCAAACATATGGAGGAGCTTGAGCACTTATAAAACCTCTTGGCTGCTCAATATATACATCTTTAGCCAAATCACCTAACTGTCCATTTGTTAGACAAAGCCAAAGATAAAATTGTTCGTACTGTTGTTGGCTTCACTACAGGACTAAAAGTTTCATTGTAATCTATACTTGTTGTTTGAAGAATAGATGCATATTTATTGTCAATTGCTTCCTTCCACTTAGGGTTTGAGAGAGCTTGTTCCACTGAGGTAAGCTTAGGAATATAAGAAAAAGCTGGTAAAGGAAGAGGATATTTAGTAGTAGCAACGGAAATTTTTGGTTTTAATACACCAGCTTTTGCTCTAGTAATCTTGGGGTGAATTGAAAGTTTGTTGGGAAAAGATAACAAAGGTGGAGGAAGAACCTGACTTGAAGTAGTAGAAGGTATGCGAGAGGTGTCAGAAGAAGTCATTGAATTAGAATTAGAAAAAATGGCATGATGTGAGTCAATAGATTTTATGATGTTGTGATGTAATAAGAGAAATTGTAGTACAGTGAGTAGTTGAGGAAGTAAAAGGAGAAGAATCAGGTTGTATATCTAATAAAAGAGAAAGTGGTGATTGACTGGATAAACTGTGTGTAGAAGTATTGGAAGACAACTCATGGTCATGATTAGTAACATGTTGATTTGTTCGATGAACAATAAAGAGAGGAGTTGTTGACTCATTTGATTTGGTAATTTGAGAGTCATTAACAGAGGAAACAAGAGACAAGAAATTGGAATCATTTTAAAAAGGAAAATCAAGTTTATTGAAGATGACACTTTTAGAAATACAAACACGTCAACTATGATGTAAACATTTGTATCCTTTGTGGCTAGACTATAGCCAATAAAAAGACATTTTTGGTATCAAACTGTGTCTTTTGTGAGTTGTAGGGTATGAGATAACGGTACCAAGTACAACCAAATACTCTCAGAAAACTATAATTTGGTTTTTGACCAAAAAGAACTTGGTAAGAAATGAGATTTTATAAGGCTTGAATAGGACTTTTATTGATAAGAAACACATCTAAAAGTATCCCACCAATAAACCAAAGGAATTTTAGCTTGAGCAAGCAAACTTAGGCCTATTTCAACCATATGCCTGTGTACCCTTCCATTTTAAAGATGAAGATGAGGACATGGATACCTAAATTGTATTCCCTATTTTGTGAGATAAGGTAAGAAATGTCTAAACTCACCTCCCTAATCAGATTGCACCATTTCGATATTTATGAAAGAACCTTTATACCATTTTTTGAAAGTTAATGAATATAGACAAGACCTCTGATTTAAGTTTCATAGGATAAACCCATACATAACGAGAAAAATATCCAAAAATTGGATATAATATTGAAAACCATATGTGGAAGTCAGTGGAGTAGAACCCCAGAGATTTGTGTGAATGAGAGCTGAGGGTTCTAAGGCTCGGGTTGAAGAGTCTGGAAAGTATATGCAATGTTGTTTACCATATTGGCATGCTTCATAGAAGAAATTAGATGAAGAACTTGAATTTGATATGTCGTGTAACTTGATTAACTGAGTAAAAACATTGTGAGAAGGATGGCCAAATATTTGATGAAGAATGTGCAACCTGAAAATGTTTTTCTTATTGGACAACCAGAAAAAGAAGCACATGGAAGTTGGTCTTTATTGATATTAAAAGAACCATTACAACTAAAGCCATGCGAATCATAAACTAAATTTTGAGGAGAATTTGTAACCAAAGAAGAAAGAGTACATATATTTCTAGATTGAGTACAAGACGAATCAGTACACACAGAAGGGAAAACTTTACTTTTTTACTTTTTATTTTGGAAGTTGAAGTACAAGTAGAAACTAAGTCTTCACAATCTTTGATGTGGATTTTAGAATTGAAAGAAGGAAAAACAATAACTGATAATGAGGAAGAATCTTGAATACATACATTGGAATTGAGAACTTTGTCAGTGAAGAAGGTATGTCAAGTTTATACAACCCTCCTTCAAATGTAAGTCTTTAAATAGACAACGTGAAGCATTAAACTCAATTGTGATATTGTTATCTTTTGTTAAATAAGACACACTCAACAAAGTCTTTGCAATCTGAGGCACATCAAGAACATTTAAAAGTGTAATATCAGAAAAACAAGTGGGAATAAAAGAATTACCAACATGAGTGAGCTCCATATTTTGGCCATTACCAACCACTAATTTGTTGGACCCTTTATAGTCAATCTGCTGTAGTAATGAATCACAATCACTAGCTACATGATCAGTAAACCCACTGTCTAGGTATCATATAGAATCTATCAAAGTTAAAAGAGTAGCTTTATGACATGTTCCAGCAATTTCTTTGATAAAACAACAACAGGTGCATAAATTGTAGATGTCTCAGCAGAAGAGTAAGCAAGATGTCTGTTATGTTTTTAGTAACCGATTGAGAATCGCAAAAGGGAAAAGAAGAAGAACACAATCCGATTTACAAGGTTCACCGAAAAAGTTTCGGCTACATCCTTGGCTCCAGTGTGGAGCGTATGCTATATTCCATTAATACTAAAGAAAAGATATACAACCTTCAAACTACAAAGAACTAATCTCCTCACAACCGAAACCCCATTTACACCCAGTTTTTCCCCACACAGAGACACCAAGAAACACACACAGAAACTCTCACTCAGAAACGAAAGGAAACGAGAGAAAACCACAAAGCAAACCCTAAACAAATCGGCGCACTCGTTTAACATCAACAGTGACAACATAACAATATATATCATACAAAGCTTCCACGTGGCACCATCACAGAGAGCAGCTCCAAGCCACGCAGCTTAGGATAGAACGGCAGCGTTTCACCTAAAACACAGTTAACACATAACAGGCCAGGCCTTATACCAAAATGGGCCTAAGTAAGTTTAAGGATTAATATTACATATCTCCACCTAATCCTTAAAAATACTTAGGTTAATAAAAGAAATATAGCATAAACTCAAACACACCTTCTCAGCAATTTTAATTTGTTAAAACAAATTAATCTGCTCCAATACGGAGCAGAGATTTGCAAGTATTAAACTTACCAACAGATAAGACTTTAGTACCAAAATCAGAAGAATTATATTCAGTAGGTATCTTCTCTAATTTAAATACATCATTAGAAACAAGGTCACGAATAAAATGATATTTAACTTGAATGTGTTTTGATCTTTCATGAAAAACAGGGTTTTTGCAAAGATGAATAACACTTTGACTATCAGAATATAGAATAACATCTTTTTCTAAAACTTTTAATTCACACAAAAGTCCTTTAAGCCAGACAGCCTCCTTTGCAGCTTCAGTGGCTGCAATATATTCTGCTTCTGTAGTAGATAAAGCTACTACAGATTGTAAATGAGACTTCCAACTTATACAATTACCACATAGTGTGAAAACATAAGAAGATATTGATTTTCTATTATCTCTGTCACCAGCATAGTCAGAGTCCATAAAACCTAACAGTTCAACATCTTTTTGACCACCTTTATAAATTAAACCCTCATTTTCAGTAAACTTCATATATCGAAGAAGACATTTCATTGCTTCCCAGTGCAGTTTACCAGGATTAGCCATAAACCTACTAAGAACACTAATTGAATAAGCTAAGTCTGGCCTAGTACAAATCATAGTGTACATTACAGAACCTACAACATTTGAATAAGGTACAGAGATCATATCTAACTTTCCTGCTTCAGTGGTAGGACATTGGTCACTAGATAGTTTTAAATGAGCTCCCAATGGAATTAAAACAGATTTAGAAGTTCCCATAGAAAATTTAGAAACAACTTTAATAACATAAGAAGTTTGAGATAATTTCATTAAGAATTTACTTCTGTTTCTAGTAATATTAATACCCAAAATTTTTCTAGCAGGACCTAAATCTTTCATGTCAAACTCAGATTTAAGTAAATCTTTAATTCTCTGTATTTCAGTGTAACTAGGACCAGTTAACAACATATCATCAACATATAATAATAAACAAACAGATTTATTTGTTCCTAGACCTTTTAAGTATAAACAGCTATCATATTGACTCCTAGAAAAACCAATTTTCAAAACAAAAGAATCAAAACGTTTATACCACTGCCTAGGCGATTGTTTAAGACCATACAATGACTTTTTTAACAAACAAACTAGCTCATTACTCCCTTTAGTAACCTGGAAACCCTCTGGCTGTCTCATATATATATATCTTCTTCTAAGTTACCGTGCAAAAAGGCAGTCTTAACATCTAACTGCTCAAGTTCCCAATTAAAGTGAGTAACTAAAGATAAAACAACCCTAATGGTAATATACTTAACAACAGGTGAAAAAATTTCATTATAATCTATTCCCTCAACCTGTGTAAACCTTTTTGCTACTAATCTAGCCTTATACTTAATAGGTTCAGAACTGGTCATACCTTCCTTGACCTTAAAGACCCACTTACACTCAACAACTCTTTTATTTGAAGGTTCTGCAACTAACTCCCAAGTCTGATTTTGGTGTAAAGATTTCATTTCTTCTATCATTGCTGCTTTCCATTCTTTTGCTTGTTTAGACTTAATGGCTTCATTATAAGTTTTCGGTTCACAGTTAACTAAATCAGAGAAGGAGACTAAAGCATAAGATAGGCACTCAGCTAAAGCAAATCTTTTATTTGGTTTGACTTGTCTTTTACTTCTATCCCTAGTTAACATGTAGTCATTTGAAATTAGATTTTCTTCACTAGACTTTGCAGATTGGTTCTCTTCAACATTAGAACTTTCATTTGAAGCATTAGTCCTAGTTGGTTCTTCTCTATGATCTAAGGTTTCTTTTTGTTTTTCAATTAGCAAATGTTCTGTATCTGTTGAACCACCTTAATTGTTATTTGAACAANGAAGGTGTTTCTATCTTAGAGTCAGTCTTGTTTTCAGTTTTACAAGGCATGGATTTTTCATCAAACACTACATCCCTACTAATAGTAACCTTAAACCCGTGACTCTCTTTTACCCAAAGTCTATAACCTTTGACACCTAAGGGGTAACCTAAGAAAACACACTTAACACTCCTAGGTTCTAATTTACCCTCAGATAGGTGTGCATATGATGCACATCCAAAGACTCTTAACTTACTATAGTCTGGTTTTCTATTAGACCAAACTTGTTAAGGTATTTTCAAATTAATAGCAGTAGAAGGACTCAGATTAATCAAATAGGCAGCAGTCATTACAGCTTCACCCCAAAACAAATTTGGTAATCCAGAAGAAATAAGCATGCATCTTACTTTATCAAGAATAGTTCTATTCATTTTTTCAGCTATTCCATTTTGTTATGGTGTGTGTTTAACATTTCTATGTCTTATTAAACCACAAGAATTACAGAAAGAATCAAATTCAGCATTACAAAATTCCAAATCATTATCAGTTCTCAGAATTTTTACAGTTTTATTTACTTGATTTTCAACTAACAGTTTCCATTCCTTAAACTTCATAAAAGCTTAATCTTTTGATCTCAATAAATAGATCCACAGTTTCCTTGAACAATCATCTATTATAGACAGAAAATATCTCTTTCTAGTTTGAGTTTGGACCTTAGCAGGACCCCATAAATCAGCATGAACATAATCTAAAACAGATTTAGATTTATATGTGCTTGTGCTAAAGTTGTGTCTGTGTTGTTTTCCTAAAATACAAACTTCACAGAAAATAAGTTTACTGATTTTATCCTTACCAAGGTATTCATGTCTATGTAAATGATTTAAACTATTTTCACTAATATGTCCTAGTCTAGCATGCCATAGATTTGTAGAATCCTTTAAGGAAACAGCAGAGGCATTCACAGTACCAATACAGGTCTTACCACATAGTATATACAGACCATTCTGTTTAGTTCCTTTCATAATGACTAATGAACCTTTAGATATTTTAATGATGCCATTTGAAGTTTTACAGGTTAGTCCAGATTCATCAAGCATGCCAATTGAAATTAAGTTTCTTTTAAGACTGGGAACATGTTTGACTTTTGTTAACACTTTAAGAGAACCATCATGCAATTTAAGTTGAATGGAACCAATTCCAATAACATCACAATCAAGATAATTTCCTAATAAAACTTGACCTCCATTTATTTTAGTATAAGAAATAAAAGACTCTTTATTAGGGCACATATGAAAAGAGCAGCCAGAATCTAAAATCCATTCATTTTCAGTTAAAACAGTAGAGACCATTAACACAAGGGGTGAGGTCATATCAGATGTTACTAAAGATAGATCTCCATTTTCTTGACTATTACTGTTTATTCCTTTGTCTTTCTTATCTTTCTTCTTTTTAAAACAGTTTTTAATGTAGTGACCTGTTTTTCTGCAGTAGTAACATTTCCTATTATTTAATGTTGATTTAGGCTGACTATTACTTCTAGACTTGTTTCTGTTTTTATTAAAATTGTTAAAATTGTTATTCCCTTTATAGACAGAGTTCCTAGTCATATTTCTGCCCCTTATACTTAATCCTTCACCTCTAGAATTAGTTTTCATTTCTAGTTCTTTTGATTTTAGAGCATTAACAATTACATCAATGATTTTTGCCATCTCGTCCTTATCTCAGAGCCCAAGCAAAGTTCTGGGCTGACTTTGTTGATAGGAAGGTCAGTACTAATTTTAGTTAATTATGCATTTATTTTATTTTATGGGTTCTTTTCATCTATTAAAGTTAGAAAAACAATTAAGTGATGCCGAGACCACTAAGTCTATAGACACAGAACATGTCACATTATATGAATTCCATGTGAATGTCTCATATATATTCGTGTATGAAAATTTATGGTTCCAGAATCGCTTAATTTTTATTTTTTAATTATGATTTGATTAAGTAAGATAACAGCATTGTTTTCTTCCGAAAAAGTAACTTTACAACTAGCCAGATCAAGAATCATACGATTAAACACATCAATGTTTGCATCTAGATCTTTAGAGGTATCCATTTTAAAGCTAAAAAATTGTTCTAACATAAAAATCCTATCAGGCAAAGATTTTTCAGAATATAGTTTATCAAGTAAGTCCCACAATTCAGAGGCAGTTTTGACACCATCGACTTTTCTTAATATATTATCAGACAGATGTAAAATAATAGTACTCATAGCAATTTCATCAGTCTCAGTTTTCAAATCATCAGAAGTTCCAGAGGCATATGAGTTTGTTAAAGCTTTTGCAATTTTCATTTGTACAAGCACGGCTTTCATCTTTCTACACCAAAGGAGAAAATCTCATTTGCTGTTAAAGACTTCTACCTCAATTTTAGTAGACATTATCTACAGATGTCACACAGAGACAAAGAACAATAAAAGCAAGAATTCAAAACAGTAGGACAAACTCAGACCAACCGATATGCAGACTAAGCTAGATTTATCAAGAATTGAAAACACACAAAATCACGAAGTCAGAAATCAACTATCAGATTGATTTCAGATACAAACGGCTCTGAATAGCATTACCCTAGGACCAGTCTGTTAATCCAAAAAAAGAAGGTTTTGTTATATAACCGGGAAAGACAGTTTTTCAAGATTCTCCAAAGCCCTAGAAAAAACTAGAAGAAAAACTTAAAATCGACTCCACCACATAGACAGTTTAAACATCCAGATTTTTTTAAGGCGGAAAAACAACCAATTTCTCCACGGTTTAAAACAAACAAAACACCCACAATCTCCAAGGACAGAGATCCTAGGTTCTCTACCAGATTTAGAGCAAACACACAAGAAAAGGAGACTGAAACAGATTCAGTGCAAACAAACAAAGAAGGGCAGAAAACAGAAAAACAAAAGAAAATACTAGAAATCAAAAAACTACAGAAAACAGAGATTAAGAATATAGTTTAGAAAGATTATACCGGATTGATGATCTTTAGAAATAATCATCAAAAACTTCTATAACACAGAGTCTATGTCCAGCAACACAACTCCAGGTATCAATCTTCGGATTGCAGGTCCAGAAATTTCAGATTAGGAATCTAAAAACATTTACCGTGTTCCGATGACAATTAACAGTCACCAACTCCAAAGTATCGTGTCTCTTGAAGAACAAACCCTCAAGGCATAAAGTGCTCTGATACCAAATATTATGTTTTTAGTAACCGATTGAGAATCGCAAAAGGGAAAAGAAGAAGAATACAATCCGATTTACAAGGTTCACTGAAAAAGTTTCGGCTACATCCTTGGCTCCAGTGTGGAGCGTATGCTATATTCCATTAATACAAAAGAAAAGATATACAACCTTCAAACTACAAAGAACTAATCTCCTCACAACCGAAATCTCATTTACACCCAGTTTTTCCCCACACAGAGACACCAAGAAACACACACAGAAACTCTCACTCAGAAACGAAAGGAAACGAGAGAAAACCACAAAGCAAACCCTAAACAAATCGGCGCACTCGTTTAACATCAACAGTGACAACATAACAATATATATCATACAAAGCTTCCACGTGGCACCATCACAGAGAGCAGCTCCAAGCCATGCAGCTTAGGATAGAACGACAGCGTTTCACCTAAAACACAGTTAACACATAACAGGCCAGGCCTTATAACAAAATGGGCCTAAGTAAGTTTAAGGATTAATATTACAATGTCTTTGAGCTTTAGTCTAGTAGATAATGGAACCCATGTGCTTTATAGTATGGTGGATAAAATAGTATTGCAAAAATGGTATTGCATTATATGGTCTTGCATTATCTAGTGGATAAGAATTGTCAAACTTTGGATTTTGTGGCCCACTAAGATGAGAAGCTAGTGGAGAAAAATTAATATGAGATGTAGTAAGTGTAGAATGATGTGACACATGCTGAGATGTGTAGAAATGAGGTTGTTGTAGTCTAAAATGTGTATGCCCAGTATGCATAGAGAAATCCAAAGGATTATTAGATTGTGGAGAACCAGAATGTAAAGAAAAATCCACTGCATTGTTACCCTTCATGTAATAAGTAGATGGTCTTCCCATGAAATTAATATCAAACCGATGGAAGCATGTAGCAACAACATGACCATATATGCCGCAAAGCTAACAAGTAGGCTTTGATGAACGACCCCCATATCTACTAGAAAAACCTCTACTTCTTCCTCGATAAAAAAAAAAAAAAATTTGATCATTTTCCACCATAATTTTGTGCTTGATGGTTACCATGTATGCAAGAACTGCAGCAATGACAATTATGAGAGTTTGCTGACCCATGTGACTCTCCAAAAGATGAATGTTGAACCACATATTTATTACAATCTTCAGAAATAGTGCCAATAAGCAGATAAAATGCTTTTCGTGCAATTTCACAGTTACTGTAGAGTTTTCTTCATCTAATTTTGCTTCAAATGCTAGTAAATGAAACTGAATTTCATCAACAGTACCTTGATATGGTTTAGGCTTAAGAAGTGTAGTGATAGGCTTCAAATTAGATCCAAGACCACCTAAAACATGCATAATCAAATCGCAATCTGAAACTTGATCACCAGCAGCAATAAGCTTTCCTGCAAGATCCTTCATCTTTAAAAGATAATCATCAATGTTTAGTGTATGTTTCTTGGTTGTGTGAAGCAACCGTCAACAATGAAACCAACCAACCAAAAATTGGTCTTGAATATCTCAATCTTTCCGATTCTGATCTTGATTTGAACTTTTAGTTGTTCCAGATTTGACGATTGCTCTAGATTTAGTTGTTGAAAACTGTTGACTGAGGTAATCATCGTATGAAGAAAACTGTAAGAACTTTCTGAATTTGTAACCTTTGATAACAAAGATGACTTGAGATTTCCACACAAAGAAATTTGTGTGATCTCGTGTTTGAAAAAAGAGAGACAGTAAGAGTCATATTTTGATCCGCTATGGATGCTAGCTCTGATACCAAGATAAGAAAATAGACAAAACTTAAATATAGGGTTTGCTAATGAAGAAAACAAAGAACAAGAAACCGTACAGAAAGAGAAAGAAAAGATTAGCTATCAATGATATTCTGAGTTTTTCGTTAGTTCAAAAGTTACGACGAAGAGCCAATTAATTAGCTTATATACAAAGAATAAACTATAACTAAACCACTAGAAGCTTGACAGCTGTCACACTTGATAGAAATAGTTAGAGAGCTAACTAACTGCTCTACCTTTCTTAACTGTTTAATAATACCTTGATGCTTTCTGATTGTTAAGCTAGAAATAGAAAGAGTTCACACGATGAACAAAAGGCAAAGCTAGGCTATCTGTGAATAACTTCAATAATGTAAGATCTTTTCACAATCTTAACCCTATCAAATTTCTGCATAGTATTATCTCTATTATATATTGTAAGTAAAATAGATGTTTTTATTTACCAAATAAAGTAAAATAAATGTATTTTACAAAGTTGAGAATAAATGAAAATCTAAGAGAATTTCTAATAGAGAATGTTGATTGATGTATATATTGCATAAAAATAGACATTGTTTAAATCAATATGACATAAATGTATAATCAATTCAAAAATTATTTTCTAACGATAACGTATACAAAAATTATTTATGATTATTAAATAATAAAATATTAATTTTAATAATTTATATTTTATTAGAGATTATAATAAAAAAAAAATTGTTTTGGTTTTGTTTAAATTAATTGACAACGCCTAGAAAATGGATAAGATAACTTCCCCAAACAAGGCAGGCCCTTTCATTAAATAACGTAAAAAGCCACTAGGCTAACTTTGAATTCTCACAAAACTCCACGTGAAAAAAATCACCTATCAATCATTCTCTTCTTAAACCGTGCTCCACACTACGTATTCGTATACTCCATCGAAGGATTCAATAAGAAATTACGGGATATTTCTCACGTGAAACTCAATAGGGTCTCTAGTATGAACTTTCTATTGGGAGGCAACCGGTAATGACATTGTCTGCTCGTAAATTTTGAAAAAAATAATAATAATAAATAAAAAAATTGTGCGCTTATGAATTTAGCTTTCATTTTTATGTTTTTTCAATTATACTTTCAAATATATTTTGCCTAAATTAAAAATTCAGAAATTGTATTTCCCCTATTTACGAATTCGGCCTCTCCCGCTTCTTCTCCCCCAACGTGCCATCCCTCGCCTCCGTTCTTCTACACCGACCACGGCGGCTTCCCCCCGTTTTTTTCCTCACGCTGGCTTTGCAGTAAATCTGTGGGCCATAGTTCGGCGCTGTTTGTCTACCGGCCCCGACCACGACCGGTCTGTTTTCGTTAGCCCTCCTCCGCTGTTTTTGAAACGGTAAGCAAGATATATATGTATATTTCATATTATATATATATATATATGTTAGCCTGAAACCTCCATTTGTAAAAATCTAAATGTATAAGGCCTATATATGAAGGATTTTAAATTTCTTATGTAGAAACCTAATTATTAGGCATAAATAACCTATCAGAAATTTTAAATTTTTCTAATAGAAATCTTTTCTCAGGCTCTCTATTTCATTTACTTGCAACATTGAGTTGTTTGATTTTTTTCTCGAGGATTAGGCTTTGAGAGTATTGTTTGAATTAATTGTTTCCATAGTGATTGTGATATGATGATGATGAAGATGATGACTTTGTTCAAAGGGGTTTCGCAAAAATGTCAAGTATTTACATTTTTTTATTGGATCAAAATTTATGCAATTCTTGCATCAAAGTTACAGCTTAATAATCCAAACATATTTGGCAAAAATGAGGAAGTTAACATCTTTATTTATTCTACAGTGATTAGATGCTAAATATTTTGTTCAAAAACTTATATTCTGTATGGACATTTTCCAACTCACAAATTTGGTCTATAAATGTTGAAATTTTGATTTATCATCAAACAAAGGAGAGAAAAATAGGCTTGGGAAGGAGAATATAATTGGATATTCATTTATAAGCTAGGGGAATAACTTAATTGTTATGTTTGTATTGTACTGAAAGATGATATTATTTCCAATTGCTTTGGCAATATTATATGAAATTATTACATAGTTTATGCAAATCCTGCTGTTTTATTAAATATGTGCACTGATTTTATCTATATTTTGTTTATGTCGTGATCTGTTTGTGCACTAAATTTGCTAACCGTAAAAAAATATTGAACTTTACTATTGATATTTTGTCTAGTTTTTGAAGGTTTCATTTTCAAGGTTATTAGAGTTTTGTTGTTAGGGTTTCTTTAAACAACAATGTATGGAATATTGTTAGGCTCAAAGTTAATTTGTAGTAAAATATGGTTGAAAGGAATCATATTCTACAAAATATGAAAGCACCATTTCAATATATTAGTAGGGTTTAGTGATGTATTAATTTAGCTAATTATTTTGTTTATTGGTATGCGAGTGTATTTGATGCAGGCATCTTGCGAGAATTTGGGTTTGCCTTTTAAGATTTAAAGGGCCTACACAAAACCGTATTCTGTTCGCTAAACATCATGGTATGTTTTCCTTGGCTATCTCTGTTAATAAAAATACTTTGTACTTACGATATTCACTTACGTGAATAATTGGCTACATGTAAATTTAGTAACATTATATCTTGTTTCACAATGTAGTCTTAAAAAAAAAAACACGTATTGGGAGGCCAGTCTGAGCCACGCCTATCTGAGGTAGGGCGGTCCGAACTAGGGATGTCCAAGCTAGGACCGTCCAAGCCACGCCTGTCCAAGACACGCCCATCCAACAGTAAAGGGAATCGAAAATGAAAAATCAACGGCTAGTTTAATTATCTATAAGTATAATGGCTTTGATGTAAAAGTACAGTGAAATTACTTATGCATTCCTGAAAATGGCAAAGCAAAGCTCTTTATCCTCGTTTTGTGCAGAACGAGCGAACGCAAAAATATGAAGCACAATGGACAGCGGCCAACCAAACAGGAAGTCTGATTTTCACTTTTGTATTTGTATTACTTTTATTATAAAAAATGCTTATTTGATGCTGATTTTGAAAAATATTTGCAGGTTATTAAGGAGTTGGGTAGAAAATGGAAAGACCTCAACAGTAAGGAGAAGACGCGTTATTGCGGTGATTATGAGGACATCTAGACATTTTACACGCAATGCGTCCTTGAACGCGTGTGGTCTGTGGCTCATGCTTTCACAGAGGATGAGAAAAAGGCTGTTGAAGACTTAGGTTTTGGATGCCTAATTAGGCGTAGATTAGCCCCGATCGATAGATCCTTGGTGCTGTGGTTGGTGGACCATTTCAATCCTTTCAGCCACACCTTAGACGTACATGGGTCTAGTAGCTGTTGAGAGGATGATGGGGCTGCCGGACAATGGAAGCGCGATCGATTCTTCCCATGACATGGCTGCATTGGATGCGCTGAAGGTCAAATACACTTTGGGCAAAGGACCTATCCCCATTGTCGTACTGCACTAGATATTGGCCAAGAAAGAGGCGACTGGGGATGACTTCATAGTTATATTCACTATGTTCTTGATGGGGACGATATTGAGTCCCAAGTCTTCCGTGTACATACCGAGCAAGGACTTCAACCAAGTCCAGAGTGCGAATTTGATCAGAGGGAAAAAAAGGGCAACATGGACTTCAAATAGTCTATGCGAGGGCATCCAAAAGTATAGGAATTCCAAGTCACAGTATATCTGTGGATGCTTGCTGGTGCTTCAGGTAAGAACGTAAAAATCAATCTTAATTATTTTAAAGTCCTTTAACTTGTAATTTACTTAATTACTTTGTGTCAACATTTTTTCTTGTTTTGGTAGCTGTTTTATATGGACGTTGCATGGGTGGGAAAACATATAGTTTCCCAAAACTTACCAACATTTTACGCTTGGGGCGATAAAGAGACGAAGAAATTCAAGAAGCTGTTTAATACTTTGCGATCTCAATTTGCAATTCTGGTCAGCTCCTTACCAATTCATATTTACTGTACGTAAAGTTACTTCTACGGTTATTGTCCATGTTATCGTACTGTAACCGTAATTATCGATTTTGTTCACAAGCTAACGAGGCAGAACAGGTCAGAGACAAGTCCTCTCATGTCCTGACTATTGACGTAACTGTTAAGATTCCTGTCGATAGTCAGTCTATGATTGATGCTTCTCATAACTCAGTATTCTCACCAAGGTGGAAATATTGACCAAGGAGCTGTCTAGTTTCAAAAAAGAGGTCAATGATGAGCTCGCAACTCTTAAAGCGGGGGTGTCGAATGACATAGCAGATTTAGTGAAGTCTGTTGGTTTTCTGAAGAAACCATTACGCCTAGACCCCCTATTGGAGAAGCTAATGGCATAGTCCGTGCATCGTTAGCCCTGCTTCCCCTTCCCCGGAGAAAGTCACTCCTTCACAATACCAATCTGAAACTCGGGCAATCCAACATATATCCATCAATGATGAGGAGCTGAAGAATGCCATGGCAGCTAATTCTGTGCGAAACGACAATTCATCTAATTTTGGAGAATAGTTTGGCCACCAATTGAGTAGTATCGCCGCTCGGCTCACACACAGTGAGGTCCATAAAAGGAAACTTCTGTAAACATAATCGTCGAGTAATGATTAAATTGATTTCCACAAATGATTTACTATTTTTGTACGTAGGGTGGCATTGGGGAGGGTCACACCATCAACGCTGGTCCGTTTCGCATGCATAGCTCACTTCCAGAATCAAGCGTGAAGCTATTGCAGTATGCATTAGATAAAACTCTCGATGACAGGTACATTCAATTGTTATGATGCATCGAGTAGTGTTGTTTTTTAACACCACTGTTCGTATTGTTTATATATCACCAGTTTTCCACTTTTCTTTACTAACTTAATATTCATATTGCATTTGGGTTGCAGCGAGATAATTGTTCAGATGCAGCATCTTTATTTTACTCGAGCTGATATTTTATGTTTAGCGCCTGGTGAATGTTTTAAAACCATTGTAAGCTACCATCTTTAAATACTTAGTAAATATTATTCTTTCATAAACGTGGTACGTTTGCCATAATTACTATATTTTCTTATTGTTGTATTTAAATGCAACTGTTTAGGTAATTGACTTAGTTGTGGAAGCTTGCACATATCGTGAAAGGTTGAAATACCCTCCAAAAGAGTCGAAGTAATGGTTTCTGACACCAGTTTTTCAAGTACAAAATTGTATTTTAGGCTGAACAAGCCCGATACGTAACTATTTCCTGTTCCATGTCACTCTCCCTTTGTGAAGGTTTCCTTGCATTAAACCTAATGTTGTCAACTTCTACTTGTGCAGCAAAAGGTACTTTATCGTGCAAACACTACCGATGACATTATAGTGTTCGCAAACACATGGAAATTCATTGCCAAATTCTGTGGGAAGCTTGACTATTGTGAAAAGGTTAGATGCAATTGTCTTGTTTAATACCGTGTTCCATTATTGGCAAATCTAATAAATAAGGTTTACCTTTGAGATTCTATCCATGCATAACTAACATTTTTTTGTCAACTAATGTTTTTCTCTAGATTTACATACCCATGAACGACAACAATGGGAACTGGTATCTAATAGTCATGTATGTTAGAGATAAGGTTTGTGAGATTTGTGATTCATTACCAAATCCAAAGGAAAGACGCAAGCAGGAGAGTGCAGCTCGTTCGATGGTAAGTTGGCCCTTTTTTTTTGGAACTTGTCTTCGTCACCATTGAAATATACTATTATATTGGAGTCTAAAAAATGCAGCATATGGATGTCAGTACAATGGTATTAAGATTTATTTTGCATCATTTTTCCATGCCACAGTTTGGTTGGCAAAATTTTTTGAATTAAGTTTATTTGTGTTCAACGATATTTTTTTGTGTGCGGTGCGTGCAACTGTGTTTATATTGATATGTATGGGTCTGTGATTTAAACATTTCACCGCTATGTTTTGAGCTTTTACGAAACTAACATTTTGGTGTAACGTAGTTAAAGGCGTTAGATCTCGTATTGGCCGAAGAGATAACAAGAGTGTACAAAAAATGGTATTCTTTTGAGTCATTCTCCCTCGGTAAACCCATCAAATCCACCACTCAAGATAATAGGTTTGATTGTGGCCTATTCATTGTCAAGTTTATGGAGTCATTCGATTTTTCCTTAACAGGGGTTTTTTTTTTTGCCACTTTTTCATTCGTTTCCTTGTTAGGATATCTACTTTTTTTATTTTATTGTCTCAATAAGACCGAATTATAGTTTTGATCTGATTTGTGGTATTTATTGTAGTTTGACTCATAGCTCGAGCGGTGTTTCACCGCTATGGATCTCATGTTCGAACCGCACAATCTAAGGTTAGGTCAATTGATGCAAACCGTTAATGCTCATTACTGAGGGGTAGGGAACCGCATTGATTCACCCCATCCTAAGACTAAGTTGCCATCCGTGAGAGGGAGAAAGAAATATAGAAGGAAACATGTATGAAGCCATACCTGTTGTGTAAATGATTCTTAGAACAGTTTTGTAATCGTCATATTTTTGCTGCATCTTATGCTTTTGATCAAAATATATCTTGTATGATGTTGTCTATATATGATAATGGCGATAATTTCTATGTTTTATCCAGCCACCACTAGTAAAACATTATATTGTAATAATTTCCATATAAGGAGCCTCCATCAAGCACGATGGACAACTAGCCTAACAATCTTGTTGCCCATTCAGATAAAATAACCAATCTTCAAATGACCAAACTTTGAATATGGGTTGTATTTTACAAATTTTATGGCATAGTTTACCAAAACTACGTAACGAATCTTCTGATTCTAAAGTTAAGTACATCTTCATACATTTCACCGTGACTCCTAATAATTTAACCCTGTTTGGGAAAAAAACACCGTCGTCATTTCAATTACAAAAATGACGTACTTAATAGACTCGTATAAGGCAAGTAGTTCCAATGGATGCCTGCACAGAGGTCTTACTGCATGCCTGAAATATAATGTATAATGCAGATACAAAAAATTTTGGTCAAAAATCCAAACTTTTTTTTAATCGGACCAGGTGCCTTCCATTGCGCTTGGTTTAACGCCTGGTCCTCTCTGTCCATTATGGCCCGATAAAAAAAAATTAGAGATATTACTTTGTTTTTTTTTCTAGACCAGGTGCCTGCCAATGCGCCTGGTATGACGCCCGGTCCTATTTGCCCTTTATGGCCAGATACAAAAGTGTTTTGTCAAAAATCCAATTTTTTTTTAAGTCGAACTAGGCGCTTGCCATTGCACTTGATATGACTCCTGGTCCTATCTGCCCATTATGGCCAAATACAAAAGTGTTTAGTCAAAAATCCAAATTTTGTTTAGCCGGACCAGGCTCTTGCCATTGTGCCTGGTATGATACCTGGTCCTATCTGCCCTCTATGGCCAGATACAAAAGTGTTTTGTCAAAAATCCAATTTATTTTTTTGTCACAAAACAAAGTGTTGTTTCCAATTCCTTAGATATAATTTGGCCATGATATATTTTCAATGTATACCTGGAAACCACCATTGCATATGTGTGGGGGCCCTTTATGGCCACATACAAAAGCGTTTTGTCAAAAATCCAATTTATTTTTTTGTCACAAAACAAAGTGTTGTTTGCAATTCCTTAAATATAATTTGGCCATGATATATTTTCAACGTATACCTGGAAACCACCATTGTGTATGCGTGGAAGCCATTTGTGGGTTGCCATTACTAAAATTCAACATGTTCGGGCCATATTTTGGGGGGCTAAGGTCAACAACACTACTTTTTTGGCTTCCAAAATTATTTTCCTCATATTCGTTCATGAAATCTATAGTGTTTGAAGATTGGATGTCAATCTCACTCTGTATTTCGACTGAATGATCAAATGGTACAGAGGAAAACCATTTTGCACATGTTTGCTTGGTGTGCCCCGGTTTCTTGCATGAACCACATTTTCTTTCTTTCGCCTCCTTGGTTCCCCCCGAAACGCCTTCTTTCGTTTTGGCAACCACCAGATCCTGTATAACATTTCTTTTACCTCGGATATCCCCCATCCTCAACTCTGTTTGGTCATGCACTGTTGCCAATTCTTAAAGACGTATAGCTAGACACGTTACGTCTTCGGTCGCCTCCCTGAAACCCTGTTCTGACTTTGAGCCATAGAGGCAAACTTTGCTACAGTGGGCTACCAAGGCGCCGTACCTAATGGTTGATGTCATGTCATTCAACATGCCTTGCACTTGATCATGGCAATTTGTCCCAATTTTTGCATCTTTTCTCCACCTTTTGAGTAGTAAGGAATTGGGAATGGCTCGGAGATTCTTTTGTTTAATAATGAAGAATGCGTGACTGCAAGGAATGCCGGTCCCGTCAAAAAGGTTGCATGCGCATTTTATGTGATCATGGTTATAATCGTACGATACCAATCAGCTTAGTTCAGGATGCATGAACTTTGTGATGGTGTAAATATGCTTATCTCCATAGTTCATGCAGTCAATCATATTAAAACTCCCCTGTTCCAGCATCTGCACCCTAACCATCTTAAAAATTTTCCGCATGTAAACTTCAGCTGCGTGCTTCTCAATTACTTGGATATGCGTACTTAGGACTGGGGAGCTGTATTTGGACGCAACATCATCCGTGACCTCTTGGTTCCTCAGTCTTGAAACAACCCTATCAATAGCAATTAGGAATTGATATAGTTTATGTCGACCCTTACTGTATTTGTTAATAAACGCATTCATGCTCTCGCATCTTTGTGTGCTACGCATGCCAGCAAAAGATTGTCCATTCATGAATGCTTCCACCCAAAGGTCTCTTGTTTCATGCATCGTTTTCAACCACGCATTACTGTGAGCATCAAATTCGTCCACCATGCGTTTCCACCGGCTATCAAACTCTGACGCGGTGTATTCGCCAAGCATAAGAGTTGTGAATGCCTTAACCAATTGCACATCGTGCAAATTTACCATAGCATTTCTCTCTAAATGCCAAGTGCATAACCAATGGTTAGAGATGGGGAAAACAATTGAAATAGCCTTTCGCATTGCTTTGTCTCCATCGGTAATGATGGATAGTGGCTGCTTATTATCCATTGCGTCCAAAAAAGTTTTAAACAACCATGTGTATGTTTCCACTATTTTGTCACCAATCAAAGCCATACCAAATATGACGGTTTGATAGTGATTGTTGACACCGACTAAAATGACCAAAGATTTTTCGTACGTGTTGGTTTTGTACGTTGCGTCAAATGTCACTATGTCATCGAATTTACTATAATCAAAACGTCTGAGTGAGTTAGACAAAAATTATTGCATATATGCATGTCAGCATCTACGGTGTACCTGAAATATAAATCGGGGTCCAACTCCCCTTTTGTCATGAAGTGTGCAATTAAAGTCTCTGAATCAGTCAAGTTTATGCTAACGTTGCGTGTTCTCGTGAACTGGTTATGCAAATCAGTGCGCTGAAATCCAATGTGTTCAAATCCACCCGACTGCTCAACCATGTAGTCCATTATTTTACTTGTCTGTATGCCAACACTGTGCATCGCCTGAGCTTGGGTCAAACAAGTTCCATCAACAGACTGATTAGAACGAAGAAAGTGTGTCTCATGCATTGCAAAAAGAAGATGGGAATGTTTTGCCAAATTTAAAGACATTTCATTTGCTGGTCACGCAATTCTTAACGACACCAAATGTAGCTTTGCACCCTTCCCGAGTTATTGCCTTTGCTTCATGTGTTGGTTACTGTAGTCCGACCAAATTGAACTTCTATACCCCTCTTTAGCACAAACCCATACATGTTTACATATCTCACCATTTGTATATTTCTTCATGTGGAATCTACATATATCAAAACCAACTATTTTCGCGTACGTCACGTAGAAGTCGGTTGCTTCATCTAGATTATTAAACTCTGCGCCAATAATATCATCATATGTCAATGAACTATATAGTTTCCCATTTGCAAACACATCATTTCGTCTTCCTGTATTGCCTTGAGTCGGAAATGAACTTGCCTGTGAGTCAGTCATATAACCTGCAAGATTGCACTGTCTATTAATACTTTTGTGCGTTGATATTGAGATTTTTATAAGTTTAAGTGCACACATTGGAAAAAATGTAATATAGTTCGAAGAATTGATTATTTATTTACATAGCTGAAGAAATTTAGATTTTACAAAAATTCAAAATCCTCGATAGACCAAATACAATTATGTGTTCACATGGGCATTTTTTTTCATGTACCAGGTAAATGCCATGTTACCCATGAAAATTGCAAAATGAAATTTTGTTACAAATTAAGTGCAAATATAATGGGTGGGAAATTGAAATTTATGCCAAAGACAAATTGGTTACAATAACTGTGTCATATAATATTTAAATTTCAATTTCAATTTGGTCAAATGCAATAGGTGGCAACCAAAAAGTGTTTTGTCAAATTTTTCGTTTGAAATTTTGAAACAAAATTGGTCAAATTAAAATTTCAAAAGAAAGAAATTGGTGGTCTTATATAGAGGCATGTGGTGCAGTATAGATGCATACTGTCCATTTGACTATCTCAATCCTGAACTTATAGATAAGTCCCCGTTTCTTCAAATATCACGGTGATGGCATTCAAAAAAATTTTATTTTGACTGTAAGCCCCACTATCTCTCTCTCTAGCAAATTTTTTAGAGCCACTTTTCTAGTTTCTTCCTCCCTTGGTATGTCATTGGTGGCTCATATCAAAATATGTATGCATTTGAATTATTTGTTTTTCAAAATTTTGGTATGAGTCATGGATCTTTCCTTTATTAAAATATTTTCTTCATTTTTCCCTAAACTAACACTGTGGGTTTGGTGTTGCTACTTCAAAACGTCCAGAAAAGCCTAGGAATAAGAAATACTTTCCCATTTTGTTGTGTGTAAATGTTTTCAAATATTTACCTCGATATATGTATGCTGATTCTTTGATCACTGACTCTGTAACTAGACCTCTCTCTGTTTGTTAAAAATTGACACATGCAGAATTTGATGAAGAAGGAGTACATGTGTCTGGAGCCTTATGAGGAAAGGTCCAAGGTCAATACACAGGTACGCTGGTATTGCGAAAGAAAAAGCATAATTAATTGGTGCATTTAATAGACCGGGTAGGTTGAAATGCAGGAGTTACATTAATGTCAGTTTAATTTATATGCAGTAGTTAGGACCTGCGACAAGACGACAATAACTTCTTTAACCCTATTCAACCGAATCTGGTTAGTCACATTTGTTTCTCATTTATAGCATAACGAAGAATGATGTTCATCATTCGAGTGTGTATTTGACAGAAAATTTCAAATTGTTATGGCAAGAATATGGTCGGTAAAAAAGTGTATGTTGTTTTCCGAAGCCGCAAACAAAGAATATATCATTCATGGCTTCAATGTCATGAACAAGTTAATGGATGGAAGGGGAACATGTACAAGTCATATCCGTCGTTGGACGAAGCTGAGAGGGAGTACGTACAATATGTTCAGCAATGCGAATCAACAAAACATGTAGTCAATCGCAAAACATCGATTATATGGAAGATTTGTGGTATTTGTTGCAGTATTGTAGCAATAGGAATTGGTATATTGTTCATCCATAGATGAACCCTAAATTTCAGTTAATGGTGTATGTATTTGACAGTTTCTTATGTCTTGATTGGAACCAAATCAAAGATATGTATGGTTGAAGAACCCAACTAAAGTCCTAGACCAAATCAAAGATACATTAATGAAAAAAATTCCAGTTGCATATGCCAAGCCCCTGCCACGGCGCCTGGCTTATCGCCTAGAGGAGTCTGCCCGGGTAGACCGAAATGACACCGTAAAGCATGTGAAAAAAAATGCAAAACAAGTTAACTTCCAAAAAAAAATAAAAAATTTCAGTTGAATATGCCAAGTGCCTGCCAGGGCGCCTGGCTTACTGCCTGGAGGACTTTGCTTGGGAAGGCTCGCAACGACACCGTAAAGCATGTGAAAAAAAATGAAAAAACAAGTTAACTTCCAAAAAAAAAATTTCAATTGCATATGCCAGGCGCCTGGCTTACCGCCTGGAGGACTCTGCCCGGGAAGGCCCAAAAAGACATTGTAAAGCATGTGAAAAAAAATGCAATACAAGTTAACTTCTGAAAAAAAAAAATTAGTTTCATAAGCCAGGTGCCTGTCTTACCGCCTGGAAAAGTCTGCCTGGGAAGGCCTGAAACGACACCGTAAATGAAAAAAAAATTTAAACAAGTTAACTTCAGAAGAAAAAAAAAATTTTAAGTTGCATACTCCAGGCGCCTGGCTTACCGCCTGGAGGACTCTGCCCGGGAAGGCCCCAAACCAACTATGTTCATGAAAAACAATGCAAAACAAGTTAACTTCTGGAAAAAAAAAATTCAGTTTCATAAGCCAGGCACTAGGAGTCTGCCTAGGAAGGCCCGAAACAACACCGTAAATTGTCTCAAAAAATTTAAACAAGTTAACTTCAGAAAAAAAAATATTGTTAAGTTGCATATTCCAAGCGCCTGCCACAGTGCCTGACTTACCGCCTGGGGGAGTCGGGATAAGTTTTTAGAAATGGAGCTGATATCCTAACTGGTTGACTTACCCAAACACCCATTAAACCCGCCCAAATCTAAAACAGTCATGTGGAATTTATGCCTTAACATTGCACCCCCTAAATTTGAAATCCAACGTGGTCAGCCCTCCCCGGCTCACCCATCCCCTCTGCCACACTCCCACCTGAAGACCGACACTAGCAAGGACAAGCCGTCTTTTACCAGCATTGGCGCCGAACGGTACCTTTCTTTGGCCAGCCCAAAAATTTTCCTCAGCCAGCCCACTCAACCCCATCTACAGCCACGCATTGCCAGCCCCATCCGCGCAGACATATTGCCGGTCCTTCCAAAGTGCATACAAGATTTGTGGTAATGTATCTCGCATCCACTGCATTTGAGTTATTATTAGAAATGGTATTTGAGCAATGAGAAAGAGAATGCTTTTGGAAAATTATGAAAACCTGTTCATTGTTAAAACATTATGGATCTATATGAACCCGAATCGTTCGTGGTTAATTTTTCTATGGTTGTTTGAAGCATAGATATCAATCATTCACCCCATTATAATAAATCTAATGATTCTCTTGTTTGAATGGTGGCTGAATGATCAAATACTGCATTGCATAATTGTTGTATTTAAGTTTAATTGAATGGTAAACGAATAAAGGATTTTTTTTTATCATTAATCAGTTACATTAGGTTTATCAATTCTTTGTACGTGGGGTTGACGAGTCTTTGAGAACATTATGTTTGACTGTGTTATTTTTTTGATAATGTGTTTACGAGTCTATACAATTTCTTAGCCGTTTGTTTGGTTGTGTTTAAGTGCTATAGGCGATTAATATTTAGTGTATAAAATTTTTATTATCTTTTCGAATTATGTTGGGGAAATGGGATGCGTAAAGCATGTCCATTACAACAAAAGTCAATGTTTATGGAAGTGCTTTTCTGTAAAAGATATTGATTATGCTTACATTACGTCAAAAGTATGGTTTATGCATGTATTGGTGATTTAAACATTGATTTAATAATGTTATGTTTGACTGCAGTGTTAGACCTACAATGGGACGAACCGGAAAACAACGTCGTGATGCTAATAAATATGATATCAATGCCGGGGCCATCAGGACACGTGCATCATCTAGAGCTAAAGCCTGGCCCGTAGCTCCACCTTCATCTCGGGGATCTCGACGGCCAACGGATGAGACGGAAATGCCTGTTACAAAATCCGAAGCATCACGTTTCACTTCTCGCACGAATGCTAAGTGGTGTGAACAGAGGAAACGTAATGCCGTTGTTGTTGAAAAATCCGTTAGTGGCGAAATTGATTCTCTTCTCAATTTAACCAATGCTTTCGATTCGATAGGATGGGGCGGCGTACTTCAATTACCAAATTGTTACTATCCTCAGTTGGTATTGGATTTTTATGCCAACGTAGAAGGCAAAAACAAACTGGGCGATGAAACAGTTACTTCGTATGTAAAGGGTCGACGGATTCATCTGACTCGGCCTATTCTTGCCTCGATTTTGGGGGTCACTGATGAGGGACCCAATGTTGTAATGGTTAAAGATCGTGTTAAAGCTGATCCCCAGTTCACGCTACAGGAAGCTATGACCCTTTTGAATTACAAGCTGACTCCATGACTGCCCAAACATGGTAAATCATTCTCTGATACTGTTAATGGCATTGCCAATTTGAGAATTCGTCAGCGGGAATTAGTTCACTTGTATAATGCGAATGTTATTCCGCGAGCAAGCAATTTGACTCACAGACTTCTATTTCTTGGATAAGATGCTGAATGGGCTACAAGGTGTTCCCGGAGTACCTCTAGTTTCCATCATTCTCCAACAGATGTGTCAAACTGTGAGAGTTCACCAACCGGATAAGTCGTTGCCTTATCCACTTTTGTTGACGAAAGTTTTTGATCATTTTCAAGTGGATGTATCTGGCGAGGATGTGAGCATCACTCGGACTGCTGATGTGGTTACCGAGGCTACTCTTAGTCATCACGAGTTTGTTAAAGAGCATGGCAGATGGACAAAAATCACTCTTAATTGTGGGATTGGTGAGGATTTCGTGAAGATCCTTGCTACAGGAACGGGTCCGAGTGACTCTTTCCCACCTATTGAGGGCCCTTCTTCTTCCGCATTCTCTGTTGATGAGTCTTTCCAACGCATTGAGGCCATGTGTGCTAGTGCGGCTGTGGATCAGAGTACGATGGTTGAACAACAACTTTGATGGAGACTTAATTGGAGAAACAAGCCGAGCAACTGCAGCGGATTTAGGCGGCAGTGGATCTTTCAACACGGCCACAACCCTAAACTTGTTGTCTTTATTTTCCAGTGTTTTGTTTCCTTTGAATGTCTTTTCTCTAATCAACATCTATATTACTAAGGTGTTATAAAACTTCTAATTGGACTTTTAGCTTAATTATTGTTATATTGCTTATTTATCCATTCTAAAGTGATTATTTGGTTAAACATGTAAACATAATCAGTTATAAGTAAGCTTGTTGTCAAAATGAGTGACATACGATTTTTCCATACTTGATTTCCTATCCAATAAACTCAAATATGAATATACAAAAGTGTATATTTGCATTTACAAGTTAAGCATCGCTCAAGACATTCAATAAATATAAGCAATAACAAATTTTGAATTTCATTAAAGTATAGTGCTATAGTTATTTAAAAATATAGTTGCAGTTCATACTTGGAATGAAAACATATATTTTCATTAAATCTTTTAAACTATAACAAGAATATATATTATTAGATATTTGCAAAGAAAATTTAATCATATTTTTGTTATTTATACAATATGTTGATATATAAAACATCAACATATTGATTCTAAAGTTTGACAATTTAATAGTGTATTGGTACAAATACTAAAATGTAAGCCACATTTAGTTAGCAAATAACACATGTTAAAATATGGCACATCCATATAACCTAAATATAAATAAGTGAATAAAAATAATATACTAGTATAATATTTATAATTTATCTGCCACATCATTATTGATTTACAATTTAAAGTTATAATTAAGTACAATTAAAAATTGTGTTCCTAATTTGTTCAACATTAAAAATACGTAAGTTTTCTCCAAAAATCCAATTTTCTACCATATATATTATTATTTTTTTCCATTTTCTGTAATTTTGTCTTACGGTATAATTTTTTTCCATAATACATAACTTTCTTCCATACTTAATAATTTTCTTCCATATTTAATAATTTTGTTTCACGGTGTAATATTTTCCAAAATACGTAACTTTCTTCCATATATAATAATTTTGAGTAATTTTTTCCAAAATACGTAACTTTCTTTCATACTTAATAATTTTCTTCTATATTTAGTAATTTTGAGTAATTTTATTTTACGGTATAATTTTTTCCATAATACGCAACTTTCTTCTATACTTAGTAATTTTCTTCCATATTTAGTAATTTTATCTTACGATATAATATTTTCCAAAATACGTAACTTTCTTCAATACTTAGTAATTTTCTTCCATATATAGTAATTTTGAGTAATTTTGTCTTATGGTATAATTTTTTCCAAAATAGGTAACTTTCTTCCATACTTAGTAATTTTCGTCCATATTTAGTAATTTTGTCTTAATTTTGTCATGCCTTATAATTTTTTTCAAAATATTTCATATTTAGTAATTTTGTCATACGGTATAATTTTTTTCAAAATACGTAACTTTTTTCCATACTTAGTAATTTTTTTCCGTATTTAGTAATTTTATCTTATGGTGTAATTTTTTCCAAAATATGTAAATTTATTCCATACTTAGTAATTTTATTATATTTTCAGTAAATTTTTTCATAATACGTATTTTTTCTAAATTTAATAACTTTTTTTTATAAGTTGTAAGTTTTTTTTCTATATGAAATAATTTTTTACTAGACACCTGACTACAAATTCTATTTCTCGCCCAAACTCGATATTTTTCTCTATTTTTCACCTTTTGAAACCGGATTCACTGATTTTTTTTTTCATTCTAATTTTATTTTTGCCAAATATCTTTCAAAAGAGGTCTCCAACAAAATTCATTTGAAGTGTGTTTCACTTTAGTGGAATCCGAAATTACGAAATCAATAACTACCATCGTCATTATAGAGAATCCGACGGCTAAGTACTGCGTCTGTACGTAAACGAGATTATATCGTGCCGCCACTAGATTCCCCACCTTTCCGCTCACCAGCTGTCCACCAACATTTTCTTTTCCTATTGGTCCACTAACTTTATTAAATTACCAAATAAGACGACCCAAAGGGCCAAAGTCGGTGATTAAGTATTTAAACCTTAAATTACCAAAATTAACCTCGAAAAAGCGCAAGCGCTTTGCTTACTTGGCTGATTTTTTTAGGTCGCCGCCTTATCTTAAAACGCACTTCATGTAAACTAACCACGGGGCCATTAGTGTAATATCACGTTTAAATGGAGCACATTCGGACCAATTTGCAAGTCTAGGAGTTTATATTACGTGGAAGACCATGACTGGTTGTAAAATCACATGAAAACACACGTGTCGAAGAAGTTCAGCGAGTAGGAACAAAAATTGGGGTAGCGAGTGGGTAAAGTATATAAAAAGAGCGAGATATTTAGAGGATCAAAAATATCTAACTAAGTCGTCCACGTTGGCACGAGCCCAAGACCGATCTGGAATCAGACATTGCACTTTTTTATAGCTTGTTCTCATAAAGCGAATATGGAAGAAGAAATTTATTTAATTTTTGAAATTTTCTTTTTCTTTTCCCTTTTCCCAAACAAACCCACTCAACCCCGAATCTCACGAAATATCTTCCAACAGATTATTCTCTCTCTCTCTCTCTCTCTCTCTCTCTCTCTCTCCATTCCTTTACTTCTTCTTCTTCCCCTGGTTTCTCTCTGACTCCGATCCGTTACCCAATCCTGTTTTGGATTATGACCTTCGAACCCTAACCCCGAAACTCTGCATTGAAGGTGAAGCTGTGTTGGAATTTTTGGAATGGGCGAGGAGGTGAAGATGAGCGCGTATGAAGGCAGTTTTGATGGTTGTGGTGGTGATGAAGAGCGAGTTTTCGAGTGGGAGGCTGGGTTACCGAGCACCAACGATCTGACTCCTTTATCTCAGTTGTTGATCCCGCCGGAGCTGGCTTCGGCCTTTAGCATATCGCCGGAACCGTGCCGGAGTCTCCTTGACGTTAATCGTGCATCGAAGAATACGCTTTCCGCTCTTCGCGGTGGAAACTCGCAAGCTTTCTCGTCCAATAATTTCAAGTCTTTCAATGAAAGTCCTGATCCGATGGTCGTAGAAGGCGAAGAGACTGATCGAGATGGGTCTGGATCCGATTCTAGGAAGTCTAGGAAGATTGACTGTGCAGAAGAGGCCGATTCCGCTCTCCGCACGGAGAATTCGACCGACGACCCATCGGCTCGAACCCTCAAGCGTCCTCGGCTCGTATGGACTCCTCAGCTCCATAAACGCTTCGTCGACGTCGTGGCACATCTCGGAATCAAGAACGCGGTTCCGAAGACGATTATGCAGTTGATGAACGTCGATGGACTGACCCGCGAGAACGTCGCGAGCCATTTGCAGAAGTACAGACTGTACCTGAAGAGGATGCAGGGGTTGTCTAACGAGGGTCCATCGTCGTCAGACCAACTCTTCGCGTCGACGCCTGTGCCGCAGAGCTTGCACGAGTCTGGCGGAAGCGGTCACTCGAATGGCCATGGAAATGGGCACATGGCGGGTCCGATTACAATGCAGTATCCGCCGCCGATGATGCCCATGCCGGTTCTTGGAATGGCTCATGGTCACGGACACATGGGAATGCCTGTCGGGAACCCGAATGGTGGGACGGGATATCATGGGTTTGAATCGCACCATCCTTATAATTTGTTGCAGCAGCGAGATTGGTCAGGAAATAAGTATGGTTCGATGGTCTCGTACCCACATGTGGCTCATAATGATAATTGAAATCTTTCTTTCTTTTAAGATATAATTGACACCATAAAGCAGGGGTGAGTGATTTTTTTGGTCATTGTTTTACCTTCCTACTTTACTATTTTATGTTTGTTCCGGTTTTTATCGATGGATTGTAGCACAGAAGTAATTCATTACGGGTCGGAACTCTGTATAGCCAAAATAGTATTTTAGATCAGTTGCCTAGTATTGATAGGCCTATTAATATTTACAGCTAAATTATGTTTCCTGAATAATAAATTTTGATTGTATGAAATGGTATAGTTGCTCCCTGAAATTCATTGATCTTCATGTACAGTGCTATTGTTTCTTTGACATGTTTTTCCGCCTTTTCTTTTCCCAGTATTGTGTGATTGTGGACCCTTTGTATTTTCGATGTTCATTTGGTCTTGAATTTTTTTTATAATTTATTAGCTTTGGTCTATATTATTTCGGCTGGAGAGGAGTTGGGTTTATGCCTTTAAGAAGAAAATTCAATACCATAAAGTTGTTAGGCTGTGGCAGCTTCACTTGCTATCATGTTCATGGTGTAGTAGCATTTCTTCTCGCTTCCCATATGCAAGAAATAAATTTTCCTTAGCATATTTTTGTATAGACAGATTACACCATCACATTGGTGGAGCCTAAATGTCCCTATGATCGTATATTAATAAAAAGTTACAGATTTGAAGTTTGACTATTTTTAGCATGGTCGCCCATGGAGGTTTCTATGCTTGCAGTTTGTGTAATATAATGCAGTTTTCTGTTGATGGCTGCTTACTATATGTTTTTGTGTAGATTGAAAAGTTGAACAAGTTGGTTGAAGCTATAACTCGAGTGTCAACCTCTAAGGTTGCTTGGTTGGTAATCCTGAACCTGACGGGCATGGTTCTTAGGTATTATATGGAGACACTTTAGAGGCATGTCCCAATATGATTTGGGGTTTTATATGAAACAGGCGATGTGACAAAATTCTCTCAATGTATATTAGACATGTATATTCCAGTTACCTGGTAGCTGCAGGAGGTTTTTGGTCTATTCTGGTCTGCATAGTTCAGAGCTAGTAATCAAGTATATTTTTAACCTGTTCTTTAATTGATAATTGTATTCTTTTTTTTATTGATGAATGTATTGAACCTTTTTTTTCAGCGGCAAAGCAAAAAGCAGTAATAAAACTAAGCAAGAGTCTTTCAGCTGTTCTTCCTTGCTGGGCTGAGTGCCTTTTTCATCTTTTCGCCTCTTTTTCATGTATGAAGATTCTTTCTGTTTCCATATATTCTCATATTAATTGATTTTAGTATTTATTTTTTCATTCTCTTCTGCTGGCCCTCTAAAAGTTTCTGCTTCCTTTGACGCTCCTCTGGATTCTGAGGTTGATTACAACAAGCCTATTTCACTGATAATATATCATACCCATATGCCCTCTATTTGTTATTTTAAGGAGTCTTTTAGATTTGATATTTTATACCCATATTCATGGAGCCACTTTGGTACCCATTTGCTTTAAAATCTGGACCCTCAGGCAAATTTCAAGGAATTTTGTTTACTTGTTATGGTTGCTTCTAGTCTAGTTTGTTTGTTGCAAGCAGAACTTCTGACTGTTTTACAATGTTCAAGAACTCATTGAACTTCTAACATCTTCATCCGAGATGTGGACTTCGTTGAGCTTCTACCACAGTGTTTTTGCAATTTTTTTTTTTTGGGGTGGGGGCGGAGATCAGGGATGAATATAGACAACAGAGATATCTGTCTTGGTAAATAGAAGTTTTAAAATTTTGATAACCAGATAGTCTTTGTATTCTATTACTTTCATTTGTGTATGATTGGTCTCACTTTAGTTTTACTAGGACACATGCTTTTTCTGGTGTCTAAAAGTTGGTGAGGAAATTGATAAAAGAGCATCTCCATTTTTATGATGTGGTTACTCTCAGAGTTCTAAAATATTAATGGTTATCTGAATGTTTTCTCTTAAAAAAATGGAGAAGGGGAAGAACTGCAAGCTGACTCATGTGACTGAAAAATGTTCTCGGTGCTGAACCATCCTCTGTGATTTTTAGTTTTTACTTTAATACCATGATATGTACAGTTTCTGTATTCCCTATTTGTTTTCAGTTTTTTTTCAAGTTGAAGATTAGTCCGAAAATACAAAACCTAAAGCCTTGTGACAGTATAGCTAGTATCATGTACATGTGAAAAATGCTTTCCAACTTTTCAAAATATAGAAGGCTTAATATTTAAGACTGGCTGTTTGCAGTTTCACCATATATGTGTCGAGACAAGATATGTCAGGACTAGAGAGGTTGATTGGGGCTGCCGGGCTGGATATAGAGGAATTACAGACAATAAATGATTTGAAGAATTTGGACAAAAGGTTCTATACCCAAGTCCTAATGTATTAAAAGTTTGCCTGGACTCTTTTGCCTGACACTTTTGTTATAATGGAATCAGAAAAGTAGTTTGTAATGGTCAATGCCTGATTGTTATTCCTAAATAATGGCAGCATTACTTCATGGTTCTGTTCAAGTGTTTCAGTAAGGTTATGCTCTTTCTTTTAGACTTTTTCATAGAAGAGGACATACATGTAACCTATTCATTCAAGTCTGTAAGGTTACGATCTTGTAATTTATGTTCTGTTCTGGCATACTTTAGGTTTAGGGCAAACTTTCACATTGGTTAATGCTCTGTTTCGAAATAGGAGTGAGCAAAGCTTGGGAAAAAATTGTTAGTTATATGAGGTTGTATTCTGGCTACGGTGTAAACTTGCATGTTGTGTAGCTAATCGTTTTCTGGGAAGAAATTATGGTCTTCAGTTCTCTCTCTCTCTCTCTCTCTCTCTCTCTCTCTCATATTTGGCTGGGGAATTTGAACTTTAGTCCTTGCCAATAGGTTCTTCCATTTAAATGAGAGAAAATGTCAATTAAATTATATTTGACATTAAGCAAGGAGAGTGAAAGCAACCCAACAACTTATAAATGCGTAATTAGTTATTAATAGGAAACCATCAGAAGACTCCTCTTTTATTGTAGTTAATCAGCAAACTGACTTCGTACAAATATTAACTGTACTTGTTGCGTATGATAAATGCATGTCCTCTATATAATACCACACCATTGTTAGGATTGGGACTTTCAAATGGTCTACTTTGTTAGAGGTCGTGTAGTCTTCATAGCCGGCTCAGTACATCATCCAACTAGCTGCTCTTTGCTTCGAAAACTCTCCACATTCTCTTGTAAGTTTTTTTTATCCTGCTTCTAACAGCTGCTCAACGTCGACACTAAAAGGCAATTTTCTGCTACACATTTATTCTGTCAAATACTTTTTTTTTTTTTCCATGAATACAGCTTACTAATAGAAATCTTTCATTTTAATTGTCAATCCTGTTTAAAAATTTACTTCTCCAGTTTCACGTGCTTTTTTTTGTTACTTTTCCATTCTAACTCCAACTATTATAGTCACAAATATTGTCCTGCTAAGATTGGGTAGACAAAACGTTGCAGCTTGATGTTGTCCTATTATCTCTGAAGGTTCTATTATGATTACTCAAAACAGCAAGGGACGTGCAGATATAACAAAGGGATATTCAAGAAACTTGAAAAGGAATACCAAGAAATTTCAAAGGAATATTCAAGAACAAAAACTACAGGCAGCAGAACACGACCGAAATTCCTCCTGTTTCTGATGAATCACCTTTGAAATCTTTTTTGTGCCAGTTCTAATATATCAGATGACCTCTATCCAACTGCAGCCTGGAAATTTCCTTAATTTTCTTCTCTTCATCATCTTCTTCAACCTTGCAACTTTACCCCAGCTGCCAGCATCAGCATATAAATTTGACAACAACAAATTGTTTCCTGCACTTCCCGGCTCTAGTTCTAACAAATGCTTAGCTGCCACTTCAGCAAGATATATATTCCCATGATTCCTACAGGCTCCGAGTAATGCTCCCCAAACAAACAGATCTGGCTCAATTGGCATTGCCTTAATCATATCATATGCCTCAATGAGTTTCCCTGCTCGACCAAGAAGATCTACCATGCATGCATAATGCTCTAGTCTTGGTACTATCCTGTATTTTTCCTGCATCAAGTCGAACAGACTCTGTCCAAGTTCAATCATCCCAGCATGGCTACAAGCAGTGAGAACTGCTGTAAAAGTCAGGTGGTCAAGTTTCTTTTCATCTTCCTTTCTCATCAGGTTGAAAAGCTCAATTGCTTCATTACAATACCCATGATTGGCATATCCAAAAATCATTGAATTCCAAGTGACCGTGTTCTTTTCAGACATCCAGCAAAACAATGTCTTCCCTTCATATATGAATCCACATTTCGTATACATGTCAACCAGAGCACTCCTCACAAACACATCTTCTTCAACTCCAATCACCAATGCATACCCGTGAATCTCCTTCCCACACCTTACGTTTGCCACAGCCGCACAAGCAGGCAAGAGACTGCTTATCGTTGCTGAAGTTGGACAGAAACCATGATCCATCATTTTCTTAAATGCATCGAAAGCTTCATGGTTTCGAAAATTTTTGACAAGCCCAGATATGAGCGAAGTCCAAGAAATAACATCAGGCTCAACTCCATAAACTCGCATCCGCTTGAAAAGTTCACAGACCATTTCTTCATTACCCTTCTGAGAAAACCCAGCAACCAAAGTGTTCCAAGTTATTAAATTAGGCTTAATTACTCCCATTGATTGCATTTTTTCGGCCAAGTCCAAAGCTTTTTCAGGTAATCCATGTAGGGCGTAACCCCACACCATTGCATTCAGTGCAACCAAATCTTTCTCCACCATCATATCAAAGACCCAGCACGCCTGTCCTACTCGTCCACTCTTTGCATACATATCAATCAGTGCGCTACTGACGAAAGCATCGAATTCAAACGAGCACTTGAGAACCACAGCATGTAGTTTCTCGCCAGTTCGTATATCAGAAAGGTGACCGCAAGCTTTGAGAACGCTGGGAATAACGAAAATGTTGGGTCTCAGACCCACACTTTGCATCTCCGAAAAAACAAGCAGTGCTTGCTGGTAAAACCCACGTCGAGCATAGGCCCCAATAAGGACAATCCATCGGCGGATATTCGTTTGGGGAATTTTGTCGAACAGTTTTCGAGCATCGGCTGTTCTGCCACAGTCAATGTAGAAAGCTATGAGCTTAGAGGCAAAATGGGTAAGACGGGCCAAGCCGTTGATGATCAGGTGAGCATGGAGGACTCTTCCCGAGTGCAACTCTCTATCACGACCGTACGTCTCGACGACTTTAGCATAAACGTCAGGTGAGCTTTGAAATCGACGGTGGATGATGGGGATGTGGAATGCTGGTTTACTAATACGACGACGCATTGCAGGAATAGCATCGGTAGCTGAAGACGCGGGAAAGAAACCCAACGGTTTTAACTTTCAGAAGGAATTCATTTGGGATAATTTTTTTAGCACAACACTAATTTGGTAAATCCTGTATACTATTCTTCATCTTCACCTAAATGCAGGACCCATTTGAAGACCAATAATGCTACCTACAGTCACTCTCAATTCCCTCAGACAAAATGTAAATAATACCATTTTATTACCGTATTCGACATTTTATAGGATTAATTATCCTTATACAGCATTTAAAAAAAAAAACACATGGTTTTTTATAGTATAAGAAAAAATATATTTGTAATGGTGATAAAATGATATCTTTCCTTTTCTGTTAAGAAATTACTTTTACTTATGGGAGCTTCTATTTGAACTAATTTAGTAACTCAACGTTTCTAAAGTTTGTTTTGTAATATAAAACCAAACAATCTAAAAATATTATACAATCAAAAATCTAACATATATATAATTATGAAAAATAATCAATTAGTTAAATATAAATTTTGATTATCCCAAAAGAACCACCAATCATATTGACTCAGATTAACAAAAAATAAAAATAACTAATCATATTGTCCCAACAAACTCCTGGTCATTTCCTAACATCAAGCCCATTAGAAAAATTTGCACACGAACAATGGCACATATTATTTTATTTTTATTTTTATTTTTATTATTTATACAATAAAATAAAGTGTATTGTTGCATATACGTTTTTGCGCAGGCCCACACCCATGTTCTATCATACACCAAGGCTTGGTTGGGGTTTGTAAGAGCTGAGACACTGAAACTCACAGACCCAGCAGCTCCAAAATTCCAAACTTCAAACCCAACCGAAGCCACAAATCCGACATGGTTCAACCGAAATCACCAAGCACATGATTTTCTTGACGAACATGCATGGATTGGTTCCGCCTCTAGCACAGCCACCTCACAAGAACCGTCTTTCTTTCTTTAACCTTTTCTCAACATCTCCTCCTCGCTCTTCCCTTTTTCACCTGCAAATTCAACCCAAATCTTGGATACCCATTTGCAGATATAGCTCAGGAACAGCCACTCGCAGCCTCTTGTTCTTCTCTCCTCTTTCCTCAAAACCCAGTTTCTGGGATTCCAAGAGGAAAAGAAGAGGCTTTCTTACCCTTTTGAGGGCGACTCGCAGAGAGTCTCCTTATGATGTGTTAGGTGTGTCCGCTTCTGCATCTACTGATGAAATCAAAAGGGCTTATCGGAAACTAGCTCTCAAGTATCATCCTGATGTCAATAAGGAGGTAGTTCTTCTACTTTTTCGCTCAATACCCAATATTACAATTCATTCCGCTTTCTATTTATTTTTTCTTTTCTTGATAGATTTTATTACTTCTTTGGCTCAAATTAGATTTTTTGGCTACGTATAGCTTTAGCCAATTGAATAAAGTATAAGCTTTACCCCCCAAATAAAGGGGAAAAAGAAAAAAGAAAAAAAGAAGAAGAAGATAAAAGAAGGATAAAGAATAAGGGCATATTGTGTGTTCTCTTTTATTTTTTTATTTTTATTTTGGGAGAATTTCATATTGTATTTCAGTTTATCAAATTGTAAAGAATGGTAGATTTTGGTTGCATATCATGTTTATTGTTTCATTTTGGTTCCTGCTTAACATGTTTGTGAAAGTGAATGCGATTCATTGGAGGTCCTAAACGACAGTGTAAAAAGGTCCTAGTAAGGTTCTTGGGTTTTGTTTGTCCAATTCAAAAATAGTCCAATTTCAAAAAAGGTCCTAAACGACAGCATAATCGTCTTCCAACGATTCCTGCGGGTCATAGCATGTTGGATGCTTCTGTTTAATCTAATTTCTGATTTTTTGAGAGACTAGCTATTGACACTCACTTCGTGCGACCGGGTTGTCCATATGTTTCATTCTCTTACTTTTATCATCTCCATTTTACTTAGAAATTAAATTAATATCTCCATTTTGCTTCTTCTGCTTGGCCATTATTGGCTTTTCATAATCCCAAAGTTCTTGTTATACAGGCAAATGCACAGGAGAAATTTATGAGAATCAAACATGCCTATAATACTTTGCTGAATTCGGAATCTCGTAGGAAATATGATTCTGGAAATAGAGGGTCTGATTTTTCCTATTCTGCTTCTCAAAGAAGTAAAAGTAGGACGGCACAAGATGAAGAAGAGTTTTATGGATTTGGTAAGATCAATATTCTCATAAAAACCCAATTGATGTTTACCAAACTATAAAAATGTAAGCTAGTTAATTGGATTCAAGAATTTTTCTCTATAGATACTGGATCAACACCTTAAGACAGATCCGTAGTAAAGGGAGCTCTCTAATGCAACTTAGCTTAATTCGTCAAACTGCCTTGTTACTAACCTGCTAATCTATGACATTAGTTCATTTCAAATTTTTTTTTCTGTCATTAATCTTTTGCCCTGGTGGTTAGTCCTGAAACAGTCAATAAATTTTTCGTTCTTTTACTGCTGTTGAACTCCTCCTTCATACGTAGGTTTGCTTTTCCATATTCTTATAAGTAACGCCTTCATGCTGCTGCAGGTAATTTTTTGAGAGATGTTCAAATAACTATAGGTAGAATTTGGCAATGAAGTTTACTCGCATCGTTTAAAATTGTATTCGAAATATTCTTTCCCTAAAAAGAAGTTCTTTCAAAATGCTTTGTTGTTACAGGGGACTTTTTTAGAGATCTCCAAGAAGAATTCCAGAACTGGGAAGCAAGTGCTTCTTCACAAGGAAAGCCAAAGAGTCTGTGGGAGGAACTGGCGGTGAGATTTAAATTGACTTTAGGAATTGCAATTTATACTCGTGAACATTATACTCAATACACCGCTCTTTAATGTGAATTTGACTTTTGTAGGAAATTGGAGAAGAATTTGTGGAATTTCTTGAGAAGGAACTCAACATATCAGATTCTGAACTAGAAACAGATGACAACGATGAAGGGTCTCGGAAAGGAAGTACTTTTGAAAGTTCAGGAGCTCAGAATAGAGAAAGTGGCAATCAAAATGTAAGCAAAGGGAGCAGCATTGAGGATAACATTGATGAGATAGAAGCTACTCTTGCTCAGTTAAAAAGGGAACTGGGCTTGTAGCAGTAACATGCAGTTACACATAAGGGTGAAGTAAAATTGTTATTGCCATCTTAAACATTCAGGCAAAAATGGTGATTTGAGAATGTCAGACTCTATTCCAGGAAGTGAGTGTTATAAGGGCCTCATCTGCACCCAGTACAGAAGAATTTTGCCTCCACTTAGTTTGTGCTAAATATATCATTATCCCCTTATAGCTCACTCTTTCTTGCAGCTACAGAAATGGTAGTTAGATATCCCCTCAAATGAGGGTATTGTAAGAATTGAGCTATACTGTATCTGCTTCTGCCTTGATGAATAATAATATAATATCCATCTAATGCTATAAATTTTTGTTCAATAACTTGTTTATTTGTTATAAATTTATAATGATGTTATTATTTTACAATATAATGGTGGCATTTCCATCCAATTGATCGCATAATTTGGTTTCGTCTTTCTTTTTATCTTATTTATTAATTTTGTTTCGTTTTTTGGGTTCTTTGCAACAAATGGAAATGTATCAGAGGAGACTTTCCTTCTGAAACCCCTCAGAACTTAAAGAGTCATACTAGACCTTCATTCCAATCAAAATGTAAAGAAATATCACCACCTAAGGTTACATAGACATGAACTAGGAGCTTGATCACAAAGTGCTAGAGGGAGTAACTACAGGAGGTGAATCAAGATACAATCAACAAGCCAGGGTATTTAAAAACAAAATAAAAGAAATTATGCATATTCATAGGACACGAAAAATATAGAGATTCCCACTCCATTAGAACCAAAGGTCTACTTCAAATGCAACTTGAGAGAAGTTTAACCAATAACATCTCCCACTACTTTCTTTGCTATTTTTCTTCAAAATATAACAAGCCCAATTTAAACAAAAATCTAAGAATCTAATCACATACTCAAAATCTCTCTCCAAATCGGAAGAATAAGGCACCGGTGCCAGAGTTATGATCAACAGCATACTCTGCTCGTACTAGACCTAATTTGATACCAGCACCATAAGATGAACCGTGACCCATTCGCCTGTACACCTCTGTTGGGTTCCCCTTAACATCCTTTGAACTTCCTAGATCATTTCCATGTTCTGCAAATGCATATACATGTGTTCCTCTGACCGGTATACGTAGCTCAGCTGCAAGCTGTATTATATAGCATTTAGATAAAGAAAAGATAAATTAGATCTGTTTCCCCTCTCTCACTGCGAATTTAAGAAGCGTAACCACAATCTACATTGTTTAGAGTTATAAACAGCATGTCTTTGTAAGTTTGAAACCGACTAATTATCCATCTTTTTTCCCACTTAAAACATGAAGACTTGATACGATTTTCTTCACTAATTCTTACCTCAAGGATGTTTCTTGCTGCGCCTATCTCACCCATGTTGTAACCTCTGACAGAATAGGGCCCCCCAAGGGTAAAAGCATCATAACTTGGAAGGTCCCCCACACAGCCACCATAGTGTCCATGAAGCACAAGCACTGGTGGGGGTGGTTTACCAGCACCTTCCTCCACTTGCTTCAACTGGAAGAATTGTGTCAATGTTAACTGGTGGCGGTTAAAGAATGGAAACTTGCTGCCAATGCCGAGACCTTGGTCTACCTGTAGTATTGTACAATGAGCATATAAGTTAGCTAGAGAACAAAAATGTTGAAAAATGTAGGTCAGTAGAACCGGAAGACAACATCCATTGCTGTATTTAAAAACACACATACTAGTTACAGACTGCGAAAACATCTAAAATTCCAAATTTCCAACAAGTAACATCTACTACACACAGCAACAATAGTTTTAAAGGACGAACGAAGCTTTTTTGATTAACCAAAGACTATATAAAGCTGTTCCAACAGTTAGGAACTACAATATGACCAAAATCCTACATCCACATAGAGATCTTTGAATCCAAATTCCTGGACCTTTAGGGCTTCCAGAAAAAAAAGAAAGTAATTTCTTAAGAAGAACAAAATACTGAGATCGGCTTTATTTTAAAGATTTTTTTTTGCTTTCTCTCAATTTCAGGGAAAAAAAGAAAAGAAATTACAAGAACAAAGGCACAAACGAAAGATAAGGCTTCCAAGTCAAACTATCAAAAGCAAGATAAATGTCAAAAGGAAAATGCCCTCACCTGGAATACATTTCTCTGACCAACTATTGCACCATTTACAAACTTAGTATTATCACGTGTGATATTTGCCTGCAAAAAGGCCATACGATCAACGCCAGTACCACTCAAAGTTGTTGGAGGTCCATCTACACTGATTCCTCCACTAGGCAACACTCTCTGGCCATTTGGACAGATATGACTGCTTTCATCACGAGTTGTAATCTCTTCCATTACAAGGCCATAAGTGAATTTGCTTTGGCGGGTGAAATTCTGCTTAGGCCAACAGAACCAAGATGTTAATCAGAGACCATTTTACAAACCAGAAAAGCATAATCACTTATTTAAACTGATTACTAATCTTTGATAAAAGAAATTGAAAAAAATTACCTCTGTTATGTTACTCTTAACACCAGCTCGATCAACCCAAATAGGGGGGACTTCATCCACCCCTGGACCACCAGTGAATACTGGACTGAGTTTCCGACTGTTGAAGCAGCTTACACGAAGAGTACGATTGCGAGGATTATAAACTCCATCAAGGTATGGATGCACATACTCAAGCTTAAAAGCAAGATCATCCTGAGAAAGATTATAATATATATTTTATTGCAAATGGTCTCAGACAGATGCAGGTGACCTAAAAAAGCTACTCAAGATGAGTTATTTTAAGATATGATCACCTGAGGATTACAGAAGTTGCTGGTGGTGACAGAACCCAAAATTGATCTATTTAGCCCTCCGAGATTACGATGTTCAAATGTAACAGTTCCACCAGGCTGCAGTGAAGCCTAAACAATGCAAGATACATGAAGATGCATTAAAATACAATTGAAATTTCAACATGGAAACCTTAGAAAATAGATGGGTGAGTTAGAACTTAGAAGCACAATTAGATACATACCAAAGTGGGATATCCTCCTCGTCCAGGAACAATACTCCACTCTGTACTGACTTCAGCCGTCTTCTGTTCTAGTTCTTTAAGCTTTATTTCAACAATTATCCCTCCCTCATTTTTCTCATCTGGCCGCGGATTCACTTCAATGTTCGAAAACAAAGCAAGCGAGTTTATGTTTCTTAGAGCTTGTTTCCCAGCTTCTATGTTGAAAACTCTGCCTGGTCGAAGCTGCAAAATTATTTCAAACATTTACCAGGAATTCATTCAGCTAGTCAATAAATCACCCATTGGAATTTATCAACTACACATTAACTCAACAACCAATCTCCAAAAACCAAAACATATACCCAAAAATAAAAAATACAAACCCACTTTCAGAATTCCAAAACAACTAAATGGGAAATCAATAGTCCAACCAAAACATTCATATATGGCCTACCTGTCTGGGCAATTCTCTCTGTACCACGGGGATTTGGGTGTTTCCTTCAACAACATTGCCGAGCTTATCCTGAAACTGAATAAGAAGCTGCGTGATATCCCCTTCCACCACCTCACAAACAACCTCCTTCGTATTCAAATTCCCAAAGTTGACGACCTGAGCACAAGCATACCCTTCATCGTGATACCACTTCTGGACTCGGTCTCTGATCTTCTGCAGCAGTCTCGCACTCACCTTCCCCTGTTCCCTCAGCATTTGCAGAACCTCTCTATGCACCGGTATTGGCAACAAACAAACCCTCGCTCTCTCAATTCTCCGCTTGTAATCCTTTTCCTGTTTACTGAAATACTCCATCTTCTCCTTGTCGGTCATATCAGGGTCCATTTCAATGGGCTTTGACTGCGCCATCAGACCCACATTGATACATCGGAACTTGTCCGCCGACTGCCAAGTGCTCTCCGTGAACGAAATTGTTACCCCGATAGTTCCATCGGGGTTGGTTTTCCCTTCCATATCAACTTTCTCGAACATACCACAGTTGGCTAACGTTTCCAGCTCTTTCTGAAGCTGTGCCTTGGTGTAAACCCCCCCGGGTCTCAACGAAACCATCTCGAAGAACGAATCCTCAGTGCCCACGGTAGTCCATCGCCGGCGATCAAAGAAGAGGATTTCGGAGACCTTGTACTTCTTGAACCCACTTAGCTTACTGAGCTGAACCACAATGTTAGCAGGCAAACCATGAGAATCCCACTCCTGGGTCGGAGATTCATCGGCAACGGCAGCCGGGCAGAAGAGCTTTCTCCAGAACCCACCGCCGCCTCCGCCGCCATTCCCATCTCCGCCACCTCCACCGAAGCCATTCCCGCCATCTCCACCGCCGCCGCCGAAATTACCGTCGCCATTGAAGACGAAAGAACGGAGGTTGAAGACGAGGGTGACGGCGGATGAAACAGAAAGGGCTTTGGATAGTTTCTTGATAATGGGACGGGGAGGTGAGGGTTTAAAGGGTTCAGGGTTTTGGGGAGATGGAAAGGAAGAAGAAGAAGAGAGTTGACATTTGAGAGATGGAGAGCGATTGGTGGAGGAGGTTGAAGTGGGTGGCGCTAATTTGCGCCTGGAGGTGAAGGAGGGAGGGAGGGTTGTGGGGTTTAGGAGGTGGCTCGGTGCTGCGGCGAAGACTGGCATTGTAGGTTTGGAGGAAGATAGGGGATAAGGAAGGAGGAGAAGACAACACAGTGGTCTCTTTGGAGTTTTTGGTTTTGGGAAAAATGGAAATTCGAACGGGTCGGTTTTAGGATTCGGGTATATTTATTGGGCCTTGTGTCCACCTTGTATAGGATCTTGTTGGGAAGGATGGCCCCCTGGGCGAGATCGACAATGTTTTGCCGCATTATTATTTTTTCTATTAGTTATCAATTATTAATTATTATTAGTTGTGATAATATTTATATTCTTATATGTACAAGTGGGTTTATTTTTAACATTTTCTATGTTCGGACTGCACTAGATTATAAATGGCATGGAGATAGAATAATATTTTCTAAACTGTTTCTGAGTTAATAAATCTTTACTCTATGGGATCTAACTCAAGTAAAACACTTTCAAATGAACTTCTTTAGAGACCCCTTGCATCATTAGCACTTGGCAAGAAAATAATTGAAATGAAAAAAAAAAAACCAGTGAAACCGGTACTAGTTGCAACAGGGGAAAAATGGAGGGAAAAATTAGTTTGGGTGGCAAAATGGTTGTGCGGCCAGGAAGATGCCATTTGTTTAGTAAAAAATTATTTCATATGGACAAAACTTATAATTTATGAAAACAAGTTATTAATTTTGGAACAAATGATGTATTATGGAAAAAAAATTTGAAAATGGAAGAAAATTACTAATTATGAACGAAAGTTACATATTTTTGAAAAAATTACACCGTATAACAAAATTACTAAATATGGAAGAAATTACTAAGTATGAAAGAAAGTTACGTATTTTGGAAAAAATTACACAGTATGACAAAATTACTAAATATGAAAAGAAATTACTAAGTATGGAAGAAATTTACTTATTTTGGCAAAAATTACACTGTATGACAACATAAGACAAAATTACTGAAAATGGAAAAAACTTACTAAGTAAGTAAGAAAGTTACATATTTTGAAAAAAATTACACCGTAAGAGAAAATTACTAACCGTATGACAACGTAAGACGAAATTATTGAAAATGGTGTAATTTTTTCCAAAATACGTAATTTTCTTCCATACTTAGTAATTTTCTTTCTTTTTCAGTAATTTTGTCTTACGTTGTTATACGGTGTAATTTTTGTCAAAATTTGTAACTTTCTTCCATACTTAGTAATTTCCTTCCATATTTAGTAATTTTGTCATACGGTATAATTTTTTCCAAAATATGTAACTTTCTTCCATACTTAGTAATTTTCTTCCATATTTAGTAATTTTCTCTTACGGTGTAATTTTTCCAAAATATGTAACTTTCTTCCATTTTTAGTAATTTTGTCTTAGTTGTCATACGGTGTAATTTTTGCCAAAATAAGTAATTTTCTTCCATACTTAATAATTTTCTTTTATATTTAGTAATTTTGTTATACGGTATAATTTTTTCCAAAATATGTAACTTTCTTCCATACTTAGTAAGGTTCTTCTATTTTCAAAAATTTTGTCTTACGTTGTCATACGGTGTAATTTTTGCCAAAATAAGTAACTTTCTTCCATATTTAGTAATTTCCTTCTATATTTAGTAATTTTGTCATTTGGTGTTATTTTTTTTAAAATATGTAACTTTCTTCCATACTTAGTAATTTCCTTCCATATTTAATAATTTTTTAAAAAATTACAACGTAAGAGAAAATTACTAAGTATGGAAGAAATTTATGTATTTTGGCAAAAATTACACCGTAAAACAAAATTACTGAAAATGGAAAAAAATTACATATTTTAGAAAAAAATTACACCGTAAGATAAAATTACTAAATATGGAAGAAAATCAATAATAAATATGGTAGAAAATTGGATATTTGGATAAAAATTTCAATTTTTTAACTTTGAACAAATTAGAAACACGATTTTTATTTGTACTTAATTAAATCTATAAATTGTAAATCAATAATTGGATTTCGTTCTATACCAAATGGCGTGCCATATAAACTGCAAAAATTATATTGGTTTATTATTTTATTCACTTTTTATATTTAGGTTAGATGAATGAGCTATATTTTAACATGTGATATTTGCTAACTAAATATGGCTTACATTTTAGTATTTCTACCATTCAAAATTTAAATTTGGGAATACTTTGGAATCAATATGTTTCATGATTTATATATCAACATATTGTATGCGAAGCGGAAATATGCATAACTTTAAGGAAATTATATCTAATAATATATAGTGAGAATATTTCAAAAGACTTAATGAAAATATATGTTTTCATTCCAAAGTTGAACTGGAACTATATTTTTAAATAACTATAGCACTATACTTTATATCATATTCAAAATTTTACATTTACCTCCCTTTTATTGAATGTCTTGAGTGGTACTTAAGAAGTAAATGCAAACGTACAATTATGTATATTCATATTTGATTTTATTGGATAGGACATTAAGTTATGAAAGGTCGTATGTTACTTTAACGAAAAAAAGAAGATGTATGTCACTAATTCTGACAACAAGCTTACTTATCACTGATTATGTTTACATGTTTAACCTAATAATCACTTTAGAAGGGATAGATAAATAAGTAGTAATGACAATTACCTAAGTCAAAAATGTCCAATTAGATAAGTTGTTTAACACCTTAGTAATATTAAACTTGATTACAAGTTAGACATCGAAAGGAAACAAAACACTGGAAAATAATTGAGCTATATTTTTGTTTAGGGTTGTGGCCGTATTGAAGAATCCAATGCTGCCCAAATCCGCTGCAGTTGCTCGACTTGTTGCTCCAATTGAGACTCCATCAAAGCTTGCCGTTCAACCATTTTACTCTACCCGCAACCAAACTAGCACACATGGCCTCAATGCGCTGGAAGGACTCATCGACAGAGAATGCGGAAGAAGAAGAGCCCTTAATAGGTGGGAAAGCGTCACTCGGACCCTTGCCTGTAGCAGGTATCTCCACATAATTCTCAACAATCCCACGATTCAGAGTGATTTTCGTCCATCTGCCATGCTCCTTAACAAACCCATGATGATTGAGAGTAGCCTCGGTAACCACATCAGCAGTCTGAGTGATGCTCACATCCTGGCTAGATACATCCACTTGAAAATGAACTAAAACTTTCGTCAACAAAAGTGGATAAGGCAACAACTTATCCGGTTGGTGAACTCTCACTGTTTGACGCATCTGTTGGAGAATTATGGAAGCTAGAGGTACTCCTGGAACACCTTGTAGCCCATTCAACATCTTATCCAAGAAATAGAAGTCCGTAAGTCGGATCTCATTCAAACTGCTTACTCGCAGAATAACATTCGCACTATACAGGTGAACTAATTCCCGCTGACGAATTCTCAAATTGACAGTGCCATTAACTGTATCAGAGAAATATTTACCAGCTATGGGCATTCGTGGAGTTGGTGTGTAACTCAAATGGGTCATAGCTTCTTGTAGCGTGAACTGGGGATCAGCTTTGACACAATCCTTAACCATAACAAAATCGGGTCCCTCATCACTGACCCCCAAAATCGATGCAAGAATAGGCCGAGTCAGATGAATCCGTCGACCCTTTACATACGAAGTAATCGTTTCACCACCCGGTTTGTCTTACCATTCTACATTGGCATAAAACTCCAATACCAACTGATGATAGTAACAATTTGGTAATTGAAGTACGCCGCCCCATCCAATCGAATCGAAAACATCGGTCAAATTGAGAAGCGAATCAATATCGCCACTAATGGATTTTTCAACCACAACGGTATTACGTTTCATCTGTTCACACCACTTAGCATTCGCCCGAGAAGTGAAATGTGATGCTTTGGATTCTGTAACAGGCATTTCTGTCTCATCCGCTGGCCGTCAAGATCCCCGAGATGAAGATGGAGCTGAGGGCAGGGCTTTAGCTCTAGATGATGCACTCGTCAGGATGGTCCTGGCATTGATATCGGATTTATCAGCATCATGACGTTATTTTCCGGTTCGTCCCATTGTACGTCAAACACTGCAGTCATACATAACGTTAATATTTAAATGTTTAAATCACCAATACATCCATAAACCTTACTTTTGGAGTAATGTAAGCATAATCAATATCTTTTACAATCAAAAGCACTTCCATAATCTCTACTTTTGTTGTAATGCACATGCTTTGTGCATCCCATTTCCCCAACATAATCCAATAAGATAATAAAACATTCATACACTAATTATTAATCGCCCACAACACTTAAACACAACCAAACAAATGGCTAAGAAATTTCATAGACTCGTATACACATCATAAGAAAAATAATGCAGTCAAACATACTGTTTTCATAGACTCGTCAACCCTACGTACAAAGAATTGATAAACCCTACTGTAACTAATTAATGATAAAAAAAATATTGGCACTCGTTTACCATTCAATGAAACTTAAATATTTGAACAATGCAATGCAGTATTCGATCATTCAGCCACCATTCAAACAAGAGAATCATTAGATGTATAATAATGGGGTGAATGATTGATATCTATGCTTCAAACAACCACTTCAAAAATAACCATTTGATCCAGGTTCATATATATCTATAATGTTTTAACAATGAACGGGTTTTCATCATTTTCCTTGAGCATTCTCTTTTGCATTGCATAAAAAATACTTCAACAAATAACTCAAATCAGTAGATGCAGCAAAACCTTACCACAAATCTATGAATATGTACTCTGGAAGGACCGGTGCGACACGTCTGCGCGGATGGGGCTGGCGACGCGTGGCTGTATATGCCGCTGAGGTCCTTGCTAGCTGATGGAAATTTTTGGTCTGGCCGACTAACAGGTATAGTGCGCCATTTGGCCTAAGGACTGCCTGTCCTTGCTAGAGTCGGTCTTTGGGTGGGAGTGAGATTGGGGAGATGAGGAAGGCGGGGAGGCGCCTGGTCTTTTTTGCTTTTCAATTTTTGGGGCTGCAATGTTAGGGAATAAATTCCACATCCTTTATTTAGATTTGGGCGGGTTTAATGGGTATTCGGGTGGGGCAACCGGTTAGGATATCAGAAAATTTCAAATTTTTTTTTTTAGTTTTTTTTTTTTTGCATTTATGATGTCTTTGGTATAAAAATGGCAGATTCTTCCAAGCGGTAAGCTAGGCGCAGTGGTAGGCGCCTGGCATTTGAATGCTTTATTTTTTTATTTTTTTTATTTTTTTTGCATTTACAGTGTCTTTGGTATAAAAATGGCAGAGTCTTCCAGGCGGTAAGCCAAGCGCAGTGGCAGGCACCTGGCATTTGAATGCTTAATTTTTTTTATTTGTACAATGTCGTTTGGTATACAATTGGCAAATACCTCCAAGCGGTAAGCCATGCGCAGTGTCAGGCGCCTGGCAACTGCAATTTATGGTTTTTTTTTTAATTTTGTGGAAGTTAACTTGTTTGGCATGATTTGGTCTAGGACTTTAGTTGGGTTACCATTCAAGCATACATATCTTTGATTTGGTTCCAATCAAAACATACAAAACTGTCAAATACATAGACCATTAACTGAAATTATGGGTTCATCTATTGATGAACAATATACCAATTCCTATTGCTACAATACTGCAACAAATACCACAAATCTTCCATATACTCGATGTTTCGCTATTTACTACATGATTTGTCCATTGGCATTGCTGAACATATTGTACGTACTCCCTTTCAGCTTCGTCTTATATGACTTGTATATGTTCCCCTTCCATCCATTAACTTGTTCATGACATTGAGGCCATGAATGATATATTCCTTGTTTGCGTCCTCGGAAAAAAAACATACACTTTTTTACCAACCATATTCCTGCCAAAACAATTTCAAATTTTCAGTCAAATACACACAAAATTCGCATGAACTTCATTATGAACTTTTCTATAAATGGGAAACAAATGTGACTAACCAGATTCGCTTAAACAGGGTTAAAGAAGTTATTGTTGTCTAGAGCAGTTCCTAACTACTGCATATCAATTAAACTGACATTAATGTAACTATTGAATTTCAACCTACCCGGTCTATTAAATGCACCAATTAATTTATACTTTTTGTTTCGCAATACCAGCGTACCTGTGTTTTCACCTTTGACCTTTCCTCATTAGGCTCCAAACACTAGACAGCTCCTTCTTTGTCAAATTCTACATTTGTCAATTTTTAACAAACAGAGAGAGCTCCAGTTACATAGTCAGCGGTCGAAGAATCGGCCTACATATATCGAGGTAAATATTTCAAAACTTTTACACAACAATACGGGAAAATTATTTCTTATTCCTGGGCTTTTCTGGACGTTTTGAAGCAGCAACACCAAACCCACAATGTTAGTTTAGGAAAAAAATGAAAAAAAAAAAAAGCAAACACGTTAATAAATGAAATATCCATGTCTCCTACCCAAATTTAAAAAAAAAAAAATTCACTGCATACATTAGGCATATGAGCCACGAATGACATACCAAGGGAGGAAAATACTAGAAAAGTGGCTATAAAAAAATTTGCTGGAGAGAGAGCTTGTGATTGTTATAGTAAAAAAAAAAATTTGTGTAAATGTTATTTGAAGAGACGGTGGGCTTACTATAACTTCAGGATTGGGATTTTTCTCAAGTGGAGAGATGCACATATGGACAATAATTCAGCCGTACTGGGGCCACATGGCTCTATATAAGACCACCAATTTATTTATTTTGAATTTTTAATTTGACCGTATTTGTTTCAAATTTTCTATCCAAAAATTTGACAAAACCACTTTTGGTTGCCACCTATTGCATTTGACCAAATTGAAATTCAAATTTGGATCTTATATGACACAAGTTCTCCAACCAATTTGTCTTTCGCACCAAATTTACTTTCCCACCCATTATATTTGCACTTAATTTTTGGTTCATGTTTTCATTTTGCAATTTTCATGGGTAACATGGCATTTACCCGGGTACATGACAAAAAATTCCCAAATGTGTAAAATATAAATTTATTCAGCTATATGCGCAATAAATAATCATTTGTTCGAATTATTACATTTTTTCAAATGTGTGCACTTAAAATTATAAAAATCTGAATATCAACCCACTTGAAACTTGACTAATGGAACTTTTTCTTGCAGGTTATATGGCCGACTCACAGGCAAGTTCATTTCTGACTAAAGGCAATACAGTAAGACAAAATGATTTGTTCGCAAATGGGAAACTATATAGTTCATTGATAGGCGATGATATTATTGGCACAGAGTTTAATACTCTAGATGAAGCAACCGACTTCTACGTGACGTATGCAAACATAGTTGGTTTTGGTATACGTAGATTCTACATGAAGAAATATACAAATGGTGAGATACATAAACATGTATGGGTGTGTGCTAAAGAGGGGTATAGAAGTTCAATTTGGTCGGACAACAGTAACCAAACACGCGAAGCGAAGGCAATAACTCGGGAAAGGTGCAAAGCTACATTTGGCGTTGTTAAGAATTGCGTGACCGACAAATGGAATGTCTCTAAATTTGTCACGGAACATTCACATCCTCTTCTCGCGATGCATGAGACACGCTGTCTTTGTTCTAATCGGTCTATTGATGGAGCCTGTTTGACCCAAGCTCAAGCGATGCACAGTGTTGGCATAAGAACAAGTAAAATAATGGACTACATGGTTGAGCAGTCGGGTGGATTCGAACACATTGGATTTCAGCGCACTGATTTGCATAACTAGTTCACGAGAACACACAACGTCAGCATAAACTTGACTAATTCAGAGACTTTGATTGCACACTTCATGACAAAGGGGGAGTTAGACCCTAACACTTTTTTCAAGTACACCATAGATGCTGACATACGTCTATGCAATATTTTTTGGTCCGACTCACTAGGACGTTTCAATTACAGTATATTCGGTGACGTAGTGGCATTCGACGCAACGTACAAAACCAACACGTACGGAAAACCTTTGGTCATTTTAGTTGGTGTCAACAATCACTATTGGACCGTCATATTTGGTATGGCTTTGATTGGTGACGAAACAATGGAAACATACACATGGTCGCTTAAAACTTTTTTGGCCGTAATGAATAATAAGCAGCCAGTATCCGTCGTTACCAATGGAGACAAAGCAATGCGAAAGGCTATTTTAATTGTTTTCCCCAGCTCTAACCATCGGTTATGCACTTGGCATTTAAAGAGAAATGCTATGGCAAATTTGCACGACGTGCAAATGGTTAGGGCATTCACAACTCTTATGCGTGGCGAATACTCCGCGTCAAAGTTTGATAGCCATTGGAAACGCATGGTCGAAGAATTTGATGCTCACAGTAATGCGTGGCTGAAAACAATGCATGAAACAAGAGACCTTTGGGCGGAAGCATTCATGAAAGGTAATTTTTTTGTTGGAATGCGTAGCACACAGAGATGCAAGAGCATGAATGCGTTTATTAACAAATACAGTAAGGGTCAACACAAACTATATCAATTCATAATTGCTATTGATAGGGTCGTTTCAAGACTGAGGAACCAAGAGGTCACGAATGATGTTGCGTCCAAATACAGCTCCCCAGTCCTAAGTACGCATATCCAGGTAATTGAGAAGCACGCATCTGAAGTTTACACGCGGAAAATTTTTAAGATGGTTAGGGTGCAGATACTGGAACAGGGGGGTCTTAACATGATTGACTACATGGACTATGGGGATAAGCGTATGTACACCGTCACAAAGTTCATGCATCTTGAACTAAGCTAGTTGGTATCGTACAATTATAACCATGATCACATAAAATGTGCATGCAACCTTTTCGACACCACCGGCATTCTTTGCAGTCACGCATTCTTTGTTATTAAACAAGAGAATCTCCTAGCCATTCCCAATCACTACTACTAAAAAGGTGGAGAAAAGATGCAAAATTGGGGACAAACTGTCATGATCAAGTGCAAGAGAAAACGAATGACATGACATCAACCATTAGGTACAGCGCCTTGGTAGCCCACTGTAACAAAGTTTGCCTCTATGGCTCAAAGTCAGAACAAGGATATAGGGAGGCGACCGAAGACATAACGTGTCTAGCTATATGTCTTCAAGAATTGGCAACCGTGCATGACCAAACAGAGTTGAGGATGGGGGATAGCCGAGGTAAAAGACATGTTATACAGGATCCGATGGTTGCCAAAACGAAAGGAGGCATTTCAGAGGGAACCATGGAGGCGAAAGAAAGAAAATGTGGTTCATGCAAGAAACCGAGACACACCAAGCGAACTTGTGCAAAACTGTTTAAGGAACCACTTGATCAGTTAGCCGAAATGGAGAGTGAGATTGGCGTCCAATATTCAAACACTATAGATTTCATTCACGAATATGACGAAAATAATTTCGGAAGCCAAGAAAGTAGTGCTGTTGACCTTAGCCCCAAAAAATATGGCCCAAACACATTGGATTTTAGTAATGGCGACCCACAAATGGCACCCACGCATATGCAATGGTGGTTTCCAGGTATACCTACATATATAGAAATGACTTCATTATATTTAAGGATGTGCTAGGGGTACTTTGTTTAACCATTCTAAATTTTGATAAAGGATTTTTGACAGCATATTTTGCTCTGGCCATAAAGGGCATAGAGCACCAGGTTTTTATACCAGGCGCAATGGTAGGCGCCTGGTCCGGCTAAACAAAAAATTGATTTTCAAGTTTTCACATGTTTGTTGTATATGGCAACTTATGGGAGAACGGACCAGGCGTCCTACCAGGCGTAATGGCAGGCGCCTGGTCCGACAAATTTTTTTTTTTAAATTTTTTCACGAGTTTGTTGTATATGGCCAGTTACGGCAGAACAAACAAGGCGTCATACCAGGCGCAATGGCAGGGGCCTGGTTCGGCAAAATTATTTGTTTTTGGATTAGGCAAGCAATCTTTTGTATTGGGCAGATCGGAACAGGTGTTATACAAGGCACAAAGTCATGCGCATGGTCCGGCTAAACAAAAAATTGGATGTTTGACAATAATTTTTTGTAAATGTATTGTATCTTAAATTTCAAGCATGCAGTAAGACCTAGCATCATGCTGGTTGGAAGTACTTGCCTTCTACGCGTCTATTCATTAATGGTAATGGCTCATGATGACGACGGTGTTTTTTGCACAAACATGGCTAAATTATTAGGACTCACGGTGTAATGTTTAAATATGTACTTTACTTCAGAATCCGAATATTCAAGGTAAACGTTTTGGTAAACTATGCCATAAATTTTGTAAAATACAACCCGTGAAGAAAGTTTGGTTATATGACACAGTTTGGTTATTTCAGCTGAATTGGCAACAGAAATGGTATGGCAAAGTTGTTCAGCGTTATTTATGGAGGATCAGTAAAAAAATTTGAAATTAATCTTGTAGGTTAATGATAGCACTATTGGTGGCTAGATAAAACATAGAAAATGTTTACAAAATCTAAATTTTATAGAGCAGTTCCTACAAGATATATATACAGGGTTAAAGAATCGGAAAATGCAAAAATATGACGATTACAAAAATGTTCTAAGAACCCTAAAGGAAATTATGGATTCATACATGTTTCCTTCTATATTTCTTTCTCCCTCTCACTGATGGCAACTTGGTTTTGGTAGGATGGGGTGAATCAATGCGGTTCCCTACCCCTCTGTAATGAGCATTGACGGTTTGCATCAATTGACCCAACCTCAGATTGTGGGGTTCGAACATGAGATCCATAGCCGTGAAACACCGCTCGAGCTGTGAGTCAAACTACGAGAAAAACAAGAAATCAGATCGATGAAACTATAATTGGGTCCCTCATATTGAGACAGTAGAATAGGAAAAATATATATAAAATACACATGGAAACAATTTAAACTAAAGTGGCAGAAAAAATTACCCTTGATAAGGAAAAATCAAATGACTCCATAAACTTGAAGACGAATAGCCCGCAATCAAACCCATTATCTTGAGTGGTGCATTTTATGGGTTTACAGAGGGAGAATGACTCAAACGAATACCCTTTTTTGTACACTCTTGCTATCTCTTCGGCCAATACGAGATCTAACGCCTTTAACTACGTTACACCAAGATTTAAATTTCGTAAAAGATAAAAACATAATATAGTTCAAAATGTTTAAATCACAAACCCATACAGAGCACTATCAACACAGTTCCATGCAGACCATACAAAAAAATTTCGTTGAACACAAGTAAACTAAATAAGAAAAATGTTAGCAGTTATATAGTCGCATGCAAAAGGATGCTCCTATTATATCATAAAACCATGGTACTGAAATCAACATATGCACCAATTTTTTAGACTAAAATGAATTAGCTATATTTTGATGGTGCTGGAGACAAGTTCCAAAAACAAATGCGAACTTACCATCGAACGAGCTGCACTATCCCACTTGCGTCTTTCCCTTGGATTTGGTAAAGAATCACAAATCTCACAGACCATATATCTGACGTACACAACTATAAGATACCAGTGCCCATTATTGTCGTTCATGGGAATGTAAATCTACACAATAAAAATATTTTGGAAAAAATTGTTAGTTTGTAACATATTACAAATCAACTGTATATATATATGAGTGTGGGGTTCGTATACTTATGGATGGATAGAATCTCAAAGGAAAATTTTGTTTCAACGTTTGCCAGCAATGGAACACGTTATTAAATTCATCAATTGCATCTAACCTTTTCATAGTAGTCAAGCTTCCCATAGAATTTGGCGATGAATTTCCATGTGTTTGCGAACACTATAATGTCATCGGTAGTGTTTGCACGTTCAAGTACCTTTTGCTGCACAAGTAGAAGTAGCACTATAACATTACATTTAATGCGAGGCAACAAATAAGACAAAGGGAGAGTGACATGGAACATGTTGAAAGTTCCACATACACCGACATTTCAGACTAAAATACAGTTCCTTACTTGGAAAGTCGGCGTCAGAAACCATTGCTTCGACTCTTGTGGAGGGTATTTCAACCTTTCACGATATGTGAATGCTTCCACGACTAAGTCAATTACCTAAACAGCCGCGTTTAAATACAACAATAAAAAAATATAGTAATTATGGCAAACGTACCGCGTTTATGAAAGAATCATATTTACTACGCATGTAAAGATGGTAGCTTACAGTGGTTTTAAAACATTCACCAGGCGCTAGACATAGGATATCGGATCGGGTAAAATAAAGATGATGCGTCTGAACAATTATCTCGCTGCAACATAAATGCAATGTGAATATTAAGTAAGTAAAGAAAAGTGGAAAACCGGTGATATACAAACAATACGAACAGTGAAGTTTAAAAACAACATTACTCGATGCATCGTAACAAATGAAACCATACATGTCATCCAGATTTTTATCGAATGCGTACTGCAATAGCTTCACGCTTGATTCCGGAAGTAAGCTATGCATGCGAAACGGACTAGCGTTGATGATATGACCCTCCCCAATGCCACCCTACGTACAAAAATAGTAAATCAAAAGTGGAAATAAATTTTGGAATTTACTTTACGATTATGTTTAAGGAAGTATCCTTTACAGACCTCACTGTGTGTGAGGCGAGTGGCGATACTACTCAATCGGTGGCCAAATTGTTCTCCAAAATTAGGCGAAGAATCATTTCGTACAGAATCAGCTGCCTTGGCATTCTTCAACTCCTCATTATCGGTGGATATATCTTGGATTGCTTGAGTTTCATATTGGTATCTTGAAGAAGTGACTTTCATTGGGGAAGGGGAAGCATGGGCCGGCGATGCATGGACTATGCCACTAGCTTCTCCAACATGGGGGTCTCGGCGTAATGGTTTCTTGAGCAAACCAATAGACTTCACTAAATCTGCTATGTCGGAAGTCACCCCAGCTTTAAGAGTTGCGAGCTCATCCTTGACCTCCTTTTTGAAACTAGACAGCTCATTCATCAATATTTCCACATTCTTGGTGAGAATACTGAGTATATGAGAAGCATCAATCTACGATTGACTATCAACATGAATCTTAACGGTTTCATCAATATTCGGGACCTGGGAGGACTTATCTTCGGCCTATTCTGCCTCGTCAGCCTGTCAACAAAATCGATAATTACGGTTACAGTACAATAACATGGACATGGCATTTAGAAGTAACTTTACGTACACTAAATATGAATTCGTAGGGAGTTTACCGGATTTGCAGATTGAGATCGCAAATTATTAAAAAGTTTCTTGAATTTATTTGTCTCCTTATCGCCCCAAGCATAAACTGCCAGTATGTTTCAGGAAACTATATGTTTTCCCACCATTGCAACGCCCATATAAAACAACTACCAAAACAAGAAAAAATGTTGACACAAAGTAATTAAGTAAGTTACAAGTTAAAGGACTTAAAAAAAATAAAGATTGATGTTTTCGGATTTACTTGAAGCACCAGCAAACATCCACATATGCACTATGACTTGGAATTCCTGTACTTTTGGATGCCCTCGCATAGACGGTTTGAAGTCCATGTTGCCCATTTTTTCCCTATTATCAAATTTGTACTCTGGACTAGGCTGAGGTTCTTGCTGGGTATGTACACGAAAGTTGTGGGGCTCAATATCGTCCCCATCAAGAACATAGTGAAGATAACTATGAAGTCATCCCCAGTCACCTCTTTCTTGGCCAATATCTGGTGCAGTGCGGCGATGGGGATAGGTCCTTTGCCCAAAGTGTATTTGACCCTCAGCTTGTCCAACACAAGCATCGATTGCTCTTCCATTGTTCGGCTGCCCCATCAGCCTCTCAACATCTGCTGGACTGACATTGTAGACCGTCCCATGTACGTCTAAGGTGTGGCTGAAAGGATTGAAATGGTCCACCAACCACGACACCAAGGATCTATCCACTGGGGCTAATCTACGCCTAATTAAGCATCCAAACCCTAAGTCTTTAACAGCCTTCTTCTCATCCTCTATGAAACCATGAGCCATAGACCACACGCGTTCAGGGACGCATCACGTGTAAAACATCTGGATGTCCTCGATTTCGTCGCAATAACGCGTCTTCTCCTTATTGTCGATGTCTTTCCATTTTCTACCCAACTCCTTAATAGCCTGCAAATATTTTTCAAAATCAGCTTCCAATATGCATTTTTTTAATAAAAGTAATACAAATACGAAAGTGAAAATCAGACTAACCTGTTTGGTTGGCCGCTGTCCATTGTGTTTCATCTTTTCCCGTTCACTTGTTTTGCTTAAAACGAGGATAAAGAGCTTTGCTTTGTCATTTTAAGGAATGCATTAGTAATTTCACCGTACTTTTACATCAAAGCCATTATACTTACAGATAATTAAACTAGCCGTTCATTTTTCATTTTCGATTCCCTTTACTGTTGGATGGGCGTGTCTCGGATAGGCATGGCTCGGACGGCCCTGCCTTGGACGGGCCTCCCAATATGTGTTTGTTTTTTGAAGACTACATTGTGCAACAAGATACAATGTTACTAAATTTACACGCAGCCAATTATTCACATAAGTGAATATCGTAAATACAAAGTATATTTATTAACATAGATTGCCAGGGAAAACATATCATGATGCTTAGCGAATAGAATACGGTTTTGTGTAGACCTTTTCGATCTTAAAATGCAAACCCAAATTCTCGCCAGATGCCTAAAGCAAATACACTCGCATACCAATAAACAAAATAATGAGCTAAATTAATACATCACTAAACCCTACAAATATATTGAAAAGTGTTTTTCGAATTTTGTAGAATATGATTCTTTTCAACCATATTCTACTACAAATTATCTTTGAGCTTAACAATATTCCATACACTGTTGTTTAAAGAAATCCTAACAACAAAACTCTAATAACCTTGAAAATGAAACCTTCAGAAAGTAGACAAAATATCAATAGTAAAAGTTCAATATTTACTTACACTTGGCAGATTCAATGCACAAACAGATCATGACATAAACAAAATATATATAAAATGAGTGCACATACTTAATAAAACATCAAGATTTGCATAAACTATGTAAAAATTTCAGATAATACTGGCAAAGCAATTGTAAATAATATCATCTTTCAGTAAAATACAAACACAACAATTAAGTTATTCCCCTAGCTTATAAATGAATATCCAATTATATTCTCCTTCCCAAACCTGTTTTTCTCTGCTTTGTTTAATGATAAATCAAAATTTAACATTTTTAGACCAAATTTGTGAGTTGGAAAATTTCTATACATAATATAAGTTTCTAAACATAATATTTAGCATCTAATCACTGTAGAATAAATAAAGATGTTAACTCCCTCATTTTGCCAAATACGTTGATGCAAGAACTGCATAAATTTTGATCCAATAAAAAAATGTAAATACTTGACATTTTTGCGAAACCCCCTTTGAACAAAGTCATCATCTTCATCATCATCATCATATCACAATCACCATGGAAACAATTAATTCAATCAATATTCTCAAAGCAAGAGAGAAAAAATCAAAAAACTCAATGTTGCAAGTAAATGCAATAGAGAGAGTCTGACGAAATATTTCTATTACAAAAATGTGGTTCATGCAATGATGGGCTATTTCAGCCTAATTTTTAGGTTTTCACATATGAAATTTAAAATCCTTCATATATAGGCCTCATGCATTTAGATTTTTACAAATGGATGTTTCAGGCTAACATATATATATATATATATATATATATGATGAACTGCATAAATTTTGATGCAATAACTACATTCCAAATACTTAAATACCACAGCAATTAAACAAATAATAGGATAATCTTAAATACCAGTAGATTAATATTAATTAAAAAATATATGTATAAGCCATGGCTTTACTATAGCCTAAAACGACATTATCATATTGGAACGTCCCCGTGGTGGGACAATCCAAAACAAAGCCACCAATTCTTCTTCAAAAATAATTTTGATTCTGAACTTTTCTATTCCAATATTAATATATATACATATATATAGTTTTCTATTTTTTACTAATACCTGCTTAAAAACTAAGTTAATAAATATTATACAAGGCAAAATAGAATTAAAAGTGAAGAAAAACTCCCTTAGAAAATTGATTGGGTTATTTTTGTGGAACAGGTTTGAAAAATGGCTGGGAAATATTGCTTACCGTTTCAAAAGCAGCGGAGGAGGGCTGACGAAAAAACAGACCGGTCGTGGTCGGGGGAGAACAACAGCACCGGGCAATGGCCCATGGATTAACAGAAAAGCCAGCATGAGGAAGAAAATGGGGCAGAGGGAGGAAGCCGCCGTAGTCAGTGTAGAATAAAGGGGGCGAGGGAGGGATGGTGCATCGGGGGAGAACTCGGGGGAGAAAGATCCAGTTGTGAAATGGCATTGATGAATTTTTGATTTCTTATTTTAGAGCAAAATATTGTGAGGGTATAATTGAGAAAACATAAAAATGGGGGCTAAATTTGTAAGTGCACAATTATTTATTTATTTTTCAAAATTTTTGACCGGATAATTTCATTGCCAGTTGCTCCCAATAGGGTGTTCATGCTGGAGACCCCTGTTGGGTTTCACTTGAGAAAACTCCTACTCTATGAACTATAACAATTTTTTGTATCTGTTCCGTGAACTTTAAAAAAAGAAAAAAAAGAAAAAGAAGAAGTCATCTTACATATAAAATATATAGTTAGAATTAGGGGATAATTGAATTTCACTCGGTAAAAGAAAAAAAAATTTGTTAGTTATTAATCTTAATTTACAGCTGTTGTAATTACTCTTTTTTATTACTGTTGTTATTACTTTAATTATTAATTGCTACTGTTACAGAGTTAATGATTTAGCAGTTTGCATTCCTTTAGTGATATGGTGCGTTTCACTTGGAAACCGATTGATTTTTTGTAGCTTCCGAGATTACTCCACATGACTGCTTCATGTCCCTTGGATGTTGCCGTGTACTATTTCAGTTATACGTGACCCTGCATCTGTGACGTTTCAGATTGTGTAATATTAGGGTTTTCTAGAGAGAGGGTAGTGAGAGAAGCTGTGTTTTTTGTTCATCTTCTTTTTCGTTGTTCTTCATCTATGTGTGATTTACTGAGTGTAAATCTTTTTGTATGCTTGTAGAAGATTTCTACTCTATGTAGAATGTTCTTAGTTTGTATTCTTCTAGATTTCTTTGAGATTATAGCACAGGCTCCGTTACCAGAGCACTGTGGATGTAGATAGAGTTTACTCTGTTGAACCATGTAAATTTGATGTGTCTTGCTTCTAATTTCCTTTTTCTTTTCTGTCCAACGCCGTTTTATATTTCTGGTTTATATTTCTAGTTACATTTTTCTTAACATTTGGTATCAAAGCTTGGTTCTTGAAATTTTTTGTTCTTACATTGTCAGTTTTTCATCTTAGGGTTTTTTCTTTTAATCTGAGAAGGCTCTATAGCGGAAACACTATAGGTCCATAAAGATTTATGGATTTAAACCTTTGTTGTTTGTGTTTTCTTTGGTCTGTACCAATTATAATTTTATAGTTAAAATCTTGATATAGATCCTAGGGCTTGTCCCCGTTTCTTTGAGTTTACTTTTCGGATCATCGTCATTCTGGTAGAAACCGTTGATTTTTTCTATATCCTTAGAGATCCGTAGAGCCTTAGTCATTTTCTTTGTATCTGTGTGACTGTGCCTATCTTGGAAATCCAATAGTTTCTTTAAGGTGTTAGTTTAAGCCCAGCTTTTGCTATTGACTGGAGGTCCTGGTTTTCTTTCAGAGAACGAGAAGTTTTTTAGATCAACTTGTTTCTTAGGTTGATCAGTTCTGTGTTTTTTAGTTTCTTGAATAATTTGTTTATTATGATATTTTGTTTTTCTATGTGATATATATACATATTCTGTGTGTGTTATATATATTCTACTCTCTGTTTATTTCTTATTACCCCTATTATTGCTTTGTGCGTTACTTTGTGTTCCTTTTACCTTTTTGTTTCTGTTTTCTATGGCTGCTAAAGTTGAAGTGGAAGTCTTTGATGGTAAGGGAGACTTTCTTATGTGGAGAAGAAATATGAAAGCAGTACTGGTTCAGATGAAGGTTGCTAAGGCAATCGATGGTTCATACATCTCTAGGACCGATGATACAAAAAAGGTAGAAATGGATGAAATTGCTTTTAGCACTATCATATTGCACTTGTCCGATAATGTTCTATGAAAAGTGAATGAGGTAAAATCTACTACTGAACTTTGAACTAAACTTGATCTTTATTTCTTACTAAATCTTTGCCTAAACGTATTCATTAGTTAGAGAATTTTTTTAGTTTAAAAATTGACTCTAATAAAAATCTTGACTTTAATCTTGATGCCTATAATCGTTTATTGCTAAGTTTGACTGATTGTGGTGAAAAATTCTTTGAAGAAAATTATTATGTTATTCTGATAAATTCTCTACCTGAATCTTTAAAAATGTGAAAAATATAATTAAGTATGGTAGAGATTCTCTCACCCTAGATTCTGTGTCTAATGCTTTAAGGTCTCGGGAATTGGAATTTAAAATAGAAGCTAAAATTGAGGGTCTATATGTAAGAGGTAGGTCCTTCAATAAAAACAGTAACTCTAATAAAAACAGATTTTCTTCAAGAAGTAATTCTAGGGAAAAAGTCAGTAATAGTTTTAGTAATTATAATAACAGAAACAATAGTAACAATAATATACTTTGTTACTACTATAAGAAACAAGGTCACTTGCTTAAAAATTGCTACAAAAGAAAGAGAGATGAAAAAAATAAGGGGCAAAATATAAATGGTAACAATAAAAGTCTCTTTGGTGAATTGTCTGTAGTTTCTTCTGATCCTGTTTCTTGTGAAGTATTAATGGCTTCTTTTGTTATTATTGATTGTGAATGGATCCTTGATTCTAGATGCTCTTTTCATATGTGCCCTGATGTTAATGCCTTTTATGATTATTTTGAAATAACTGCTGGTAAAGTTATGCTTGGAAATAATGTTTCTTGTGATATTGTTGGCACTGGTAGTATTAAACTTATATTGCATGATGGATCTATTAAATCTCTATCTAATGTTAGACATGTGCCTAATTTGAAAAGAAATCTTATTTCCATTGGCATGCTTGATGAATGTGGTTATATTTGTAAAACTGAAAATGGTATAATGAAAATATCTAAAGGTTCATTAATTGTTATGAAAAGAATCAAGAGGAATGACCTGTATATACTGCTTGGAAATACTTGTAATGGCTTTTTAAATGCTTCTGTGAATAATTATGTTGATAATACTATTATGTGGCATCAGAGGTTGGGTCATATGAGTGAAAAAGGTTTGTATTACCTTAGTAGAATAAATGTGTTTGGTAAGGACATGATTAGTAAGTTAAATTTTTGTGAACACTATGTGTTAGGAAAACAACATAGGTTAAGTTTCAATGTGAGTGTGAATAGAGCCAAGTCTGTTCTTAATTATGTGCATGCTGATATGAGGAGGAGGACTCTGTGGGGTCCTCCTCGTATTCAAACTCAAACTGGTAAACATTACTTTTTGTCCATAGTAGATGACTGTTCTAGAAAAGTCTAGATAAGTCTCTTAAGGTCTAAGAATGAAGCATTTGTTAAGTTTAAGGAGTGGAAAACCTTAATAGAAAACCAAGTAGGTAAGTCTGTTAAGATTCTTATGAATGATAATGGCCTTGAGTTCTGTAATAAGGAATTTGATGAGTTATGTACCTTTAGTGGTATCCTTAGGCATAGAACTGTTAAGCACACACCTCAGCAAAATGGGGTTGTTGAAAGGATGAATAGGACCTTGTTATATAATGTTAGATGTATGCTTATCTCATCTGGTCTTCCTTCCTTGTTTTAGGGTGAAGCTATTATGTCTGCTATTTATTTGGTTAACATGTCTCCTTCATCTGCATTAGAGTTTAGAACCCCTCTAAGCATATATGGTCTGTAAATGTTCTAGACTATAGTAAACTCAGAGCGTTTGGTTGTGCTACCTATGCACACCAAATAGTAGGCAAACTTGAACCTAAAAGTTTGAAATGTATCTTCTTAGGTTATCCTCAGGGTGTGAAGGGCTATAGACTATGGGTTAAGGAAGGTCAAGGTTTTAAGGTGATTATAAGCATATATGTTATATTCGATGAGAGTAAAATGCCCTGTAAATAGAAAGGTTAGAGTGAGCCTGTGTTAGAAAGCCAAGACAGTCAGCCTTCAAGAGAGCTAGAGTTATTTTCTGAGGTGGAGAATAACTTAAGTAAACCTTCTGAGATTACTAAAGTCAATCCTGAGTTAACTGAGTCAGGTGAGCATACTGAGTTAAGATTACAGATTGAACCCAAAGGCTGTTTAGAGAGTGAAGAGGTTTCTAGTTCAAATTATAAGGAAGTAGTTACCCCAGGATATCTTCTTACTGGAGATATAGCAAAAAGGAAGATAATTCCTAATAAGAGACTAGCTTTTGCTTATTATATAGCCTATGCCTTAGTTACTTTCTTAGATCTTTCTAAATCCGAGCCTAAAACCTATGTAGAAGCTAATAAGTCTAAACACCATAGGAATTGGAAAGAAGCCATGATATAATAGATGAAGTCCCTTCACTTAAATATAGCATGGAAGCTTGTGAAACCTTTTAGCAATCAGCGAGTTGTTAAGTGTAAATGGATTTACAAAGTTAAAGAGGGTGTGTCTAGTACTGAACCTGTTAGGTTTAAGGCTATGTTAGTTGCCACAGGCTTTACTCAGGTTAAATGTATTGACTACAATGTGATTTTCTCTCTTGTAGTCAAATACACTACTATTAGAATAGTTCTTGCTCTTGTTACTTAGTTTGATTGGGAGTTAGAACAGATGGATGTTAAAACAGTTTTTCTTCTTGGGGATTTAGATGAGATCATTTATATGAGACAGCTAGAGGGGTTTAAGGTTAAAGAGAAAGGTATTGAGTTGGTATGTTTGTTGAAGAAATCTTTCTATGGCTTGAAACAGTCTCCAAGACAGTGGTATAAACGTTTTGACTCTTTTGTTATTAAATCTGGTTTTATGAGAAGTCAATTTGATACTTGTTTTTATTTTAAAGATTTGATGACTGATAAAACTGTTTATTTATTTCTGTATGTGGATGATATGTTATTAGTTGGTCCTAATCTTTCTGTTATTCAAGGTGTTAAAGAATTGTTAAAATCTGAATTTGATATGAAAGGTTTGTGTTGTGCTAAGAAAATTTTGGGTATAGACATAGAAAGAAACAAATCTAATTTTACAATGAAACTTACTCAATCTTCTTACTTGAAAAATGTTGTTTTTAAATTTTCTATGGAAAAGTCGAAACCTGTTAATGTTCCTCTGGGTGGTCATTTCAAGTTATCTTGTAGTTATTGTCCTGTTTCTGAGTTTGAGAAAGAGGACATGCTTTCTGTTCCTTACTCTAATGCTGTTGGTTCTGTGATGTACTCTATGCTTTGTATAAGACCTGATTTAGCTTTTGTTATTAGTGTTTTAAGTCTATATATGTCTAATCCTGGAAGAGGTCCTTGGGAACCTATGAAATGGCTTCTCAGGTATCTAAAAACCACAGAGTTAGAGGGTTTAATATATAAAAAGAATAATGCTGGTGTTGAATTGCTTGGTTTTATGGATTCTGATTTTGCAAGTGATAGATACAATCCAAAATTAGTTTCTTCTTATATGTTCACTTTGTGTGATAATTGTAAAAGCTGGAAATCACACCTTCAATCTGTAATAGCTCTGTCTACTACAGAGGCTGAATACATAGTTGCTACTGAGGCAGCCAAAAAGGTTGTATGGTTAAAAGGTTTGTTAGATGAATTAAAAGTTTAAACTCATGAGGTAAAGTTATTTTCAGATAGTCAAAGTGCTATTCATTTATGTAAAAATCCTGTATTTCATGAGAGATCTAAACACATTCAAGTTAGATATCATTTTATTAGAGATTTGATTTCTAATTGTGTGTTTGGTCTTGATAAGATCCCTACAGAATTTAATCCAGTTGATATGGGAACTACGTTATTTCATGTGGGTAAATTTAACACTTGCAAAAGGTTGCTCCAAATTGGAGCTAACAGATTCTTTTATGTTTTATTGTTTTGTTGTAATGATGATCTTTAGTTTATGCTATAATTTATGGATGAGTTCTTAGTAATTCAAGATTAGGTGGAGATTTGTTAGTTATTAATCTTGATTTACAGATATTGTAATTACTTTATTTTATTACTGTTGTTATTACCCTTAATTGCTAATTGCTATTGTTACAGAATTAATGATTTGGCGGTTTGCATTCCTTTAGTGATACGGTGTGTTTCACTTGGGAGTTGGTTGATTTTTTGTGGCTTCCGAGATTATTCCACGTGGCTGCTTCATGTCCCTTGGATGTTGCCGTGTACTGTTTCAGTTATATGCGATCATGCGTTTGTGACGTTTTAGATTGTGTAATATTAGGGTTTTTTTTTTAGAGAGAGTAGTGAGAGAAGCTCTGTGTTTTTTGTTCATCTTCTTCTTGGTTGTTCTTCATCTGTGTGAGATTTACTGAATGATTTACTGAGTGTAAATCTTTTTGTGTGTGTTTGTAGAAGATTTCTGAAGTTCTACAGTGTGTAGAATGTTCTTAGTTTGTATTCTTCTAGATTTCCTTGACATTATAGCATAGACTCTGTTACAGAGTTGCGTGGATGTAGACAGAGTTTACTCTGTTGAACCACGTAAAATTGTCTTGTCTTGCTTCTGATTTTTTTTTTAATTTTCGGTCCAAGGCCGTTTTATATTTTTGGTTTATATTTCTAGTTACATTTTTCTTAACAAGAATAATATAAATTCATAATCAAATAAATATAAAAAGACCATAATCTATTCAATGAGAGATTAAAAATATGTTTGGTAGGAGAAAGAGTTTTTTTTTGGTGGATTTTGTTAGGAGATAGATGAGAAGAAATAAAAAGAATAACAATAACACGTGCCTCATGCCTCGTATAAGGGCATTTGTGACTTTTCGAAAATATGAATGTCATCTATTTTCAAAGGAAATGAAACAACGCCGTTCTTTGGCTTCATAGGCACTGAGCAGCACTCGTCTTCTCTTGTAAAACAAATTGCTTATGATTAATATTTCATAAATGGTGCATTTCTTTAACAACAAAAAAAAAACCATATAAAAAGACATATATACCTTCTCAATTGAATCTATACAACTATTCAAATAAATATTATTATTCTCATTCATATATATATATAAATATCCCACTTTAATCCTGCATGTATGAAAAATTGGCACTGTTTGGTTCTAATGAATTTTTTGTTTCTACTATATTAAAATTCCCAACGTGACCTGCATATGTATCAGAGGCAGTTGTTGTGATTTTGAAAAAAGTTTTATCTCTCGCTTTTTCTCTTATTCTCTCGCCTTTCTCTCTTCCTATATTTCCTTAGTTTCTCTTTCTACTATCTCCTCTCTCTTCCACCTTGGTCTCTCTCTCTCTCTCACATATTGGAGGATATGGGCTGAATTTTTCATTTTTTTTTATTTTTTTTTATGGTTCTGAGTTTTTGGGGAGTTTGAGTGTTGTGTTTTTTTTTGGTTGGATCGGTTTGTTGCTCGTGGGTTTTCTCAGAGATAAAGGAGAGAGAAGTGGTGAGAGAGAGAGAGCACATGAGATAGGTTTCAGTCTAATGAAAATTCAAAAAAAAAAAAAAAAAGCATAAAAGAAGTTCACTCCAAAAAGTTTAGGGCCTTTCTCCTAGTTTAATCCAAATCCAACGTTGAAAGCTTAATTTCTTAAGGAAAAATATATATGAGAAAACCATTTGTCTATTTGAGAGCAAAAAAGGAAAAAGCTATAAACTAGTACATGGGATAGACACAGTTTAGTTTGGATCGATTTTTTATAAAAATTTAAATCAAATTATAGTTTGTCATTTAGCTTAATAACAAATTAAACTATTAGAACTATTCAAACCAAACAATGCACGAACGGTTTGGTTTGGTTGAACGGTTTGGATTACGACATTTAATTTTATAGTCCAAACTTAATCTATAAGATTAAAATTTAATTTTGTAGTCCAAAATTTAAACTAATTTAAATACTACAATACTAAGTTCAAATTAAAAATATTACAATTCAAAATCTAAATTAAAATAAAATATTACAATTCAAACTGAAAATTGTACACTACACATCCCAAACATAAAAAAGAAAAAATATATATTAAAATTTAAAATTGCTCTTTAATAATAAAAAATATTAAAGAAATATATATTAGTGATATATATTATTAATAATAATAAATATTATAAATATATATAATATTAAATTCAATTTGGATTGATTTGGTCCAAAAACCATCCAAACTGCAGACCAAATCAATAATAATAGTTTTTTAACTTAATAAACCAAACAAAATTATTATTCTCTACTAACTAAACTAAATCGAACAAAAAATAATAATTTAATTCGGTTGTGCCGATCTTTTCAGTAACAAAGCATTTCTGGTTTCACAGAGAGAGAGAGAAGGGCAGTAAGACGTGCGAGAGAGTGAGAGAGAGAATTTTTTTCAAAATTACAACAAATGCCTTTGATATGTGCAGGTCACATGAGCAATTTTAACAGAGCAGAAACGGAAAATTCATTAGGGTCAAAGATTGCTAATTATTTTACCTACAAGACTAATGCCGTTAAAAATCAAACATCAAAGCTAAGTTTATAAATAAAAGCCCCTCAAACATAAAAAATCACATATGGAAAAAAAAAACATATATATATAATTAATTAATTGAGCGGTTGAGTTTGAAATTTGTCCAGACTAAAAACCAAATCATTAAAAATAATTATTTTTTACATTAAAACCTGAAGTAAACTATTTTATCTCAAAATACTAAAACAAACGAAACTAACAAAAAATAATAATTTAATTCAATTTCATAGTTTGATTTTATCTGTGAGATATCTCTCTCCTTTTTTTTTTATTGGTAAAAATAATAGATATCCCTGTTTAAGGCACTTTGCACAATACATTTTAAATTCTATTTCACATCATTTTTATTTTTTTTGTTTTTAAAAAACTACTAAACTGCAGAAATATTTTTAAAAAGTTATTCAAAAACAGTTTTTAAACTCTAAAAATTATTTTTAATTTTTTAAAAACTATGACAAATAAAATTTTATTTCCCTTTGCTATTTTGATAGAACTTGTAAAAAAGACCTGCACTGCAACATTTTAGTGAATCTGGAATGCAAAATGCCAAATAAAATAATAATAATAATTTGGAGTGCAAAATGCAAATACCGAAATAATTTCAACAGTACTAAATACTAATATCCTAATTAAAAACGAAGAAAATAATATCTTTAAAATTAAATTTGATCACATTTATTCCGTAGGACTTGGGACACATGAACGGTCTTTTTAAATTTGAAAAATCTTTAAAAATCTTCAAGTTTGCTTGCCATTTGTCATGAGAAAACTTATAATTTTGATTTTCAGTATTCGTTAAATATTAAATAATGTGTGATAAACAACATTTGGAATATGAAATTTCACGAGAAAGATTGATTTCCCATGACACGAAACCAACTGTCATTAGAGAAAGCCGTTCAGATTTTCAACCGTATATTTTTCCGCTCTCTGACATTTCAATATCTCCGCCGTCACAATGACTTGGAAGACGATTTCACATACTGTAATGCTAAGATCTTCGGCCTCGATGAGAAGCTACGAGACCCAGTTAGTTTGGAGCTCTTCGCTCAGAGCCCAGAACAGCATGGGGCTTCACCCACACCACAAGCTCTCAACAAAATTTTGTCTTTTGGAGCAAAATCGGCTTCTCTTTATCTGGGTTTCCAGATTCACGCTGTTATTATGAAGTTGGGTTTTTGTACAAATGTACATATTTGCAGTGCTCTGATCGATTTGTATGCAAAATGCGGGACAATGTCCAACGCCCAGAAAGCTTTCGATGAAATGCCTCAGAAAAATGTAGTAACTTGGAATACCTTGACTTCAGGTTATTTGCAGGCTGAGTGTCCGGAAATGGCGATTGGGCTTTTCTTGGAGATGTTAAAAGTGGGAACAGCACCAACGCCTTTCAGTATGTCAGGTGTTTTGGTGGGATGCTCACAATTAGAAACTGGAGAGCTTGGAACTCAGGTGCATTGTTTAAGCCTTAAAATGGGCTATTGCTATAACGTTTTTGTGGGAACAGGCTTGATAGATATGTACTCAAGGTGTTACAGTCTCGAGGATTCAAGGCAGGTTTTTAATCAAATGCCAGAGAAGAATGTGATTACTTGGACTTCCATGGTTACTGGCTATGCGCAGAATGAACAACCGGATGAGGCCATGATTTTGGTGAAAGAAATGCTGCGTCTTGAAGTTAAGCCAAATTATGTAACTTATAACAGTTTGTTGACTTCTTTTTCGAGTCCCAATCTTCTGGAAAAATGCAGGCAAATCCATAGCCGGATAGTTAAAGAAGGTTTTGAGTTCAATACATATATAGCAGTTACCCTGGCGACTATATATTCAGGATGCACTAATAGCTTGGAAGACTTTGAGAAACTTTGCTCTTGTATCTCAAAATCGGATCAAGTATCATGGAATGCAGTCATAGCTGGTTATTCTAATTTAGGAGTTGGTAATCTTTCCCTAAAATGTTTCTCTGAAATGAGGCAAACAGGTCTGAGTATAGACCTTTTTACACTTACAGGTGTTTTAAGAGCAGTAGGAACTATTTCAGGCCTTGAAGAGGGGAAGCAAATACATGGTCTAGTTTTCAAGAGTGGACATGGTTCAACTTTACATGTTCTAAATGGGCTTGTTTCCATGTATGCAAGATGCGGGGCTATCCAGGAATCGAAATGTGTATTTAGATTGATGGATGAACACGATATCGTCTCCTGGAATTCACTGTTATCAGGATGTGCTAATCATGGATTTGGTCGGGAGGGTGTTGAATTGTTTGAACACATGAGAAGAAGCGGCGTCAAACCCGATGATACCACCTTCCTCATTGTGCTCACTGCTTGTAGCCATGCTGGTATGTTGGACAAAGGATTGGAGCTATTCAATTTGATGAGAAATGATAATTCATTTTGCTCCCCAAAAATGGAGCATTATGCTACTATAGTTGATCTTTTTGGTCGAGCAGGGAATCTCCATAAAGCAGAAGCATTTATAGATAGCATGCCAGTAGAGCCAGGACCCTCAATTTATAAAGCTTTGCTCAGTGCTTGCCGGATTCATGGAAACAAGGAAATAGCCCTTCGCTCGGCAAAAAAACTTCTGAAATTGTGCCCAGATGATCCTGCAACTTACATACTGCTGTCAAATGTTTTGGTGACGGATGGTTACTGGGATGATGCAGAAAAGCTGCGGAAGCTCATGTGTGATAGAGGAGTTAGGAAAAGTCCCGGTTATAGTTGGATATGAGTAAAAAAAGAGTACAAAAAATCAGTTATAGTTGGGTATGAGTCAAGAAAGAGTACAAAAAATCAACTCTCTTCTTCTTCTTATTTTTTGATTCTTTTATTTTTATTTTTTTATTTGTTTTGTTTTTTAACATTTTAATTGTTTTTCTCAGAAAGCATAATTTTTCCGTTTTTTCCATAAAACAAAAACCTCAATATGGAAGAAAATATTTTGTATAACAGTTAGTTTCACCATGTCATAATTAATATTTATAATCCGGTTTCTCACCACTTATTTGTGACATGTAAGCATTTAGATGAGAAAGTATTTATTAATTAAAATAAGCCTATGTGTCAATAAATAATTGGTACATCCTCACCAAATGACAAATGAAAATTTCTATGTAGTGTAAAATATTGAGGCAATGCCTTTTGCTCTTTGTTTCTCAAACTATAAACTCTCTCATATTGCCTACTTGAACAAATATTCGTAGGAGTTTAGTCTAACAATTCATTTTTTTTCCTTAAAAAATTTAGCAAAATTTTTCATGTATACTATCCAAAAGTAAAATAAATTGGAATAAAACAGTTTCTAAACATATTTAACATGAGTTACGCATCAAATTTATATGATAAAATCATAAAATGTATTTATTTGATTTAGTTGAAATAAACGTAATAGTTTCAGTGGGGGCAATGTGAGAGATTTTGTAGTAGAAAGCAAAGTAGCATTGTCGAAGGGGATCAAATGTAGTAATCCCTGAAATTATTTTGTGGTAGATTCATAGGGTATCACATTTACTTGTAAAATAATTTTACAAACCGTGACAAAGAGCATTTTTGTTGAAGGTGGCACTTTTGGTGACATGGCTACTAATATGGCAGCAGAGAAGTTAAAAATGATAATATACTTTGTGCAAACCAGATTAGTTCAAATCTGGTTGTTTTTGGACCAGCCTTGTGTTAAGTATTTTGGTTATGTGTGAAACAAGTAAACTAAGTGTATCTTGTGTTTAGTCTTATTTTTTGCTGGTCTTTGTGTCAGTTTTTAGAAGTATATGTTATGATGTTTAATAGGGGTAATCAAGTCTGTAAAAGGCAGAATGGTTGCATCTATCAAATGACAGATGTTAGGTTTTGTTTGTTTCTAGTCTTGTATATATTATATGTTTAACCCTTAATGAAATGTTGAAGCTTTTATGCAAAAACTGAAAAACATACTACTTTTCTTCTCTAGAACTCCTGTTGGGTCATACTTCTAACATGGTATCAGAGCTATTGATGATCTTTGAAGGCCTCAGTTTATAAAACTAGAAAACCAGTTTTCTCCAAAAAAAATTTTTATCTTGTTTCTCTTTCACAAATGGCCTCAACTCATTATTCAGCTCCTACACCTCCCATTTTCAATGGAGAAAATTATGCAATGTGATCCATAAAGATGAAAGTTTATTTACAAGCTTTTGACTTGTGGGAAGTGGTAGAGGCAGTTAGGGATCCTTCTCCTTTAAGGGAAAATCCCACAGTTGCTCAAATCAAGCAACATAGTGAGAATGTTGCAAAAAAATTCAAGGCTCTCTCAACATTGCATGCAGGAGTTTTAAATGTCATGTTTACAAGAATCATGGCATGCTCTACAACTAAGGAAGTTTGGGATAAGCTAAAGGAGGAGTTTCAAGGTAGCCATAGAACAAGACAAATGCAAGTTTTGAACTTAAAAAGAGAGTTCGAAACTTTAAAAATGAAGGAGACTAATTTGGTCAAAGATTTCAAAAATAAGTTGATGAAAACTGTGAACCAAATCAGAATTCTTGGAGAGGAGTTAAATGACAAAAGAGTGGTGGAGAAAGTACTTGTCAGCTTGCCTGAAAAATTTGAGGCAAAATTTTTTTCTTTGGAAGAATCTAGAGACCTAAATGAGATAAGCTTGGCTGAGCTTGTAAATGCATTACAAGCCACAGAACAAAAGAGATCTATAAGGCAAGAAGAGGTCTCAGAAGCTGCATTTTTTGTCCAACAAAAAGGCAAAGCTGTAGATCACACACACCAGAGGAAGCAGGGAGGAGGAAATAGAGAAAAATGGAGAAATGAGAGTGTTTCCAACCGAAATATCAACAAGAAGAAGTTTGAAAAGTGCTCTCACTGTAAAAAAGATAATCATACAGAAAAATTCTGCTGGTTTAGGCCCAACATCCAGTGCAGAAATTGCAAGCAATTTGGACATATTGAGAAGGTATGCAAAAGCAAGGGAGGACATACATAGCAAGCTCTCATCAAGCACAAGCTGCAGATGAGCTAAAGCAGCAAAAGGAGAGGCTGTTTTGTTGCCTCTTGTTATGCAACAAACAGTAGCAATGAAGCATGACTCATTAACAGTGGCTGTACACAACACATGACTCATAATGCTCGATTATTCAAATCATTGGACATAAGCGTTATCTCCAAAGTCCAAATTGGAAATGGAGAGTTTATTGAGGTGCAAGGAAAGGGAGAAGTGGTTGTGGGAACCTCAATAGGTACTAAACTCATCTTCAATGTTCTTTATGTACCCAAAATTAACCAAAGCCTACTAAGTGTAGGTCAAATGCTTGAAATGGGTATTCTTTGCAATATCAAGGAAAAACCTGCACCATTAAGTCATGTTTGTTTGGTCGGATAAGGGAACCGGACTGGGTTTCAAATCCGGTCCTCTCCCTTATCTTCCGTTTGGGAACGCGTTGGACTGGAATAATGGTAACCTGCTGCCGAATCCGGTTTTTTGACTTAGCCTTGACTCAAAACCTACTCGCATACACGGGTTACAAGCGGATAAGGATAATCAACCCCTCTCCAGCCGCATCCTCCAGCAAATCTCTCTCTCCAGCCGTGTCCTCCAACAAATCTCCTTCTCTAGCTCCCCCTCTCCACAGCTCCCCCTCTCGACAGCTCCCCTTCTCCAGCAAAGCTCCAGCTCCCCCTCTTCACAGCTCCCCCTCTCGACAGCTCCCCTTCTCCAGCAAAGCTTCAGCTCCCCCTCTCGACAGCTCCCTTCTTCAGCAAAGCTCCACAGCTCCTCTGTCCTCTCCACAGCTCCCCCTCTCCAGCCGCGTTTCACAGCTCCCCTGTCTGAAGGAACCTAGATCGGCTCCCCGAAGGAACCCAGATCGGCTCCCCCTCTCCACAGCTCCCCCCCTTTCCTCTCCAGTAGCTCGACCAAGGATTCGTGTGGTAGCTCCCCCTCTCGACCAAACCTGAGGTGTTTTGCTTGAATTTTGGTGAATTTTTGCTGAATTATTTGTGGATTATGTTTGCTGAATTTTGGAATTTTGTAATTTTTGCTGAATTTTAAAATTTTTGCTGAATTATTGCTGAATTTGTTGCTGAATTACATAGTTTTTGGAATTTGTTGGAAATTTTGGAATTTTGCTCGAATTTGTTGCTGAATTTTGGAATGGAAATTGGAATCGGTTGCTGAATTTTAGAATTTTGGAATTTTAATTGTGGGTTTTTGTGTTGGTCTTCAAAATCGGTTATTTTTTTGTTGATGGGTCTTCACTTCCGTTTTGATTGTATGAAATCCCTTTGATACAAGCAGGAAAAGCCGATTCTTGGTTAGATTATGGGAAACTCCTTGTCCAATCCATATTTGACCCTGCAGTTAGTGAACTGATCCTCAAAATATTGTAAAAATTGTTTGTCTGACTTTATCGCCTCAGTAAATGGGTTTGATTTGTCATCCATACGAATACCAATTCCACCCCTTTGGAAACATTCATTTAGTTTTTTTTTTTCTTGGTGTGGTCGGTTTCCTGCTGGGAAGCTTGCATCTTTCAATTGTTTGACATAATTTGCTTTATAGATCTTATTATTCTGTGGGTTTATTATATTTTGCTAAATTATAGTTTTGGCTAGTATCACTTAAAATCTTTTCTCTTTCAAATATTGATTAGTTTTTAATTCCAAATTCAATATTTAGGGTAAAATTTTAATAAAACAAATATAGATAAATTTAGAATGAAACTATAATTGGCAGTAACACACATACATATATATATAGCTAGCCAGAAAAAAAAAGAAAAAAAAAAGATAACCTACATGCTCTGCCTTTAGATATCAGTAACACACATACATATATATATAGCTCTATTGCTTGTATTGCACAAACACACATAAGAAAAAAAATAAAAAGAAAAGAAAACTAAGTAAGATCATGTGGAATTTTGGAATTTTACCAAAAATTTACCAAGTAGCAACCAGACAAACAAGTTTTTTTTTCTTTTTTCCTACCATTTCCTAGCAAGTAGCAACCAGACAAACAAACCCAACATATTTTGTTTTTTTTCTTGCTAAAGATCCTTAAAAAATTTACCAAGTAGCAACCAGACAAACAAGTTTTTTTTTTTCTTTTTTCCTACCATTTCCTAGCAAGTAGCAACCAGACAAACAAACCCAACATATTTTTTTTTTCTTGCTAAAGATCCTTCCTTTCTATATTTGTGAATGATATATACATATTATGTTTTATTAAATTTATAATTTGAAAAATATTACAATATATTTTTTTATATCATGTTTATTTAAATTAATAATTAAAATTACAATTTCTACTATAATCAAACAAATACAAAATATATTGAAAAAATTAAATTTTTATCCAGTCCAGTTCGAGACTGCACCAAACACAGTTGATCATATCCGATCCAGTCCGGTCCTGCACCAAACACAGGACAGGATTTGAAAAATCCAGTCCAGTATTATCCAGTCCGATCCAATCCTGCCAGCCATATCCGATCCAGTCTGATCCTGCGTACCAAACAGTGCCATAGAATGAAATATCTTTTGTAAGAGGGTGATAGAGAAGAAGGGGAGAGAAAACAGAAAGTGATAGGAAAAAAATGGAGGAGGAAGAAGATAGAGAGGGAAGAGAGAAATAATAAAAAAATAAAAATAGATGTATTAAATGAATATTTTATTTTTTTAACGTTGAAATTAATAAAATTTAACTAACAACAAACAAAAGTAATTTAAAAATTTTCAGAATCTAAAAGTTATATTTAAAATTATACAAAACAACAAAGGATATTTATAAAATTTTCCCTTTAGCTTAAAAAAACTAAACAATAGATGTGTGGTTTAAATTCAAATTTCTATTTACTTTTTTTTTTGGTGTTTAGATTAGTTAAATTGTGTCTAATTTTTTTTGGACGTCACAAATAATTAATTAACATAAAAACACCCTGAAGATTTATGTAACAAATAATTATTTTATATTCTTTCATTGTCTTCATCTTTAAATTAACCTTTCCAGATGATCCGAGTTCAAATTATAAAGTTTTTTTTTAAAAAAAAAAAAAAACACTGACGTGGTACTCTAGGAACGGATAATTAATTGCTCCAAAATTTATTATTTTTTTTCTAGGACTTGTAAGACCCACAAAAATTTGTGTCAGAAAAATTCATGTTTTTTATTTTTCTGAGTGGCAATTGAGCGAGTTGATAAGGTGGGAAAAGAGAGTTTCTATGCTTATCGAAACAAAACAATGGCAATTTCATCTACCATAACATTATCCTCTCTCATTCCTGCTAGACTTGTAATAGAAAATCATCATGATCTGCAACCCCTTTTCCACAATCCTACTTTGCCTCGCAAAGCCTCCAAAATTCGTACCTCTTTTAGGGTCCAAGCTGCAAAACTTCCCGCAGGAGTATGTTGCTTTTCTCTGCTCTTTTATTTTTTTATTTTCATTTATGAACAATATTTTTATGGGCTTTCTTATTTTCTTTATCATATTCAACATTTGCACTATATAGGAGTTATAAACAAATGGGTTTCTGTATTTCAGGTGGAAGTGCCAAAAGTAGAGCCAAAATTCAATCCCCCGTTTCTTGGATTCACCAAGACTGCTGAAACATGGAATTCTAGAGCCTGTATGATTGGTCTTATTGGAACGTTCATCGTAGAATTGGTGGGTTTCAATTTTTATTTATTTTTTTCTTTCTGGTTTTTACTTTATTTTTTTGTTGAGAATAGAGGAACGTGACTGAGCTTTTCTGATGGTGTTCGTTAATTTTTATTTATTTTCAGATATTGAACAAGGGAATATTACAGGTGATTGGAGTGGATGTAGGCAAAGGTCTTGATATCCCTTTGTGAGTATTATTCGATCTGGGTGTACATGTAAACTTTCTGTAACGTGGGTCTTTATTCGTTTCCTAAAACTGATCCTTAACTGCATTTGTAACTTATCTTTATCTTTATTTGTGCCAATACAATATATTCGTAAATCGCTCTCGGTTCTTGAAGTTTTTGAATTATGCTGCAAAAATTTGTAGTTTCCGTTTCCATAATGCTATCAGAAAGCAGAAAAACACTAGAATTCAGCTCACATCCATTTTTGTTACCAAAAATAAATAACCAAATAGGCATTTGGAACGATTTCCTTCTGTAGTTTTTGATCTCTCGTTTATACGTCAGCTAAACTAAAGCTCTGATGAGGTAAGTGATCTGGACAGACTGACATAAAGAAAAGGTTTGCTAGATTTCAAATGGGTTAAAATTTATAATAACAGTTGCAACTTTCAACGACCTAAAAGAAATATGCCAGTCTTCTCTCTCACCTATGGTGTAATGCTCTGCTAAGAATAATGCTCCTGGTTAAATTCAAATTGGGAATGAAGTTTGATGAATGCTTAATTAACAACCAACCAAACAGATAATTTGCTCAATAAATTTAGTTTATTGTTTCGCCGGCATGTTTCACCGAATATGTCAACACTAAGAACTCATTGTCTGTTAATTTTTCTTTTAACAAAATTTATTTGCATAATATGTCTCCAAACTACAGTGGCAATTGAATAGGCCTCTAGATGTTGTAGGTAATATCATACAGCTGCACTATGAAAGAAACTACAGCGCCCTATGTGATGCTTTATGCTCTACACAATGTATAAGATGTGTGTGCAGAGTTAATGAACAAGTGGTATGGAGATGGAAATGAAAGAAACTACAGAGCCCGGCCAATTCGAGCATCTATAACCATAGTTTTCGAAGAAGGATCAGATATCTCTAGTGCCTCTGCCAATGATAACCCCCGGTTTTTCCATGCAGCCTCTGCCCAAATCTTCATTCTCTCTCCTTGAACCTTTCGGTTCTGTTGGACACAAAGTGCTTCAGCATAGCCACCTTACATTAAATCGATGGAAATCTTGATTAGAAACTCAAGAATCAGTAATGCATATGAACAAAATGGTAAAGCTGGACAGCAGCCCCAACACAAATCAACATAATGACATATAATAAAGTTGAAGCCATCAAAGACAATCACACAACAGCAATTATTGAACAGTTTGCATACTAAATTCACACCATGCACCCTCTTAGATGGATATAACGACTTATTTTCAGTGTGTATCAGAGCAACTAGGGAAAAGAAGCTCAAGTTTAGGTTTAGGCATTGGTTAATGGCCAAACATGTACGAATTAGGATGAAATCTCATGTAAAAACAAGTTAAACATGTTCATTGTTCAGGTATAAACATATCATATGCTTCAAACTTATGACAAGAACCAATTAGATTTGTATCTTTAGCTCCTTACCTCTGGCAAGTGCCACTACATCACTTCTATTTATCTTTGCTTCTGCACCTACAGGATCCCCAAAATAAGAAAAAAAAAATAAATAAATAAGACAACCATTTAATCAGTTGAATGTGAAGAGAAAGAAAATAAACTGATTGATACACCTTCAGTATCCATGGGTGGAGCTTTCAGCAACTCTATTGCCCTTCTATAGAGTCCCTGCCATGATTTTTTGGTTAAAAAAATAAAATAAAAATTGAAATATTACAAGTCCTTGTCCAAACTTCAATAACATGTTGGAAAACGTAAGCTTGTGGACTGTAATAGCAGTCCCTGCCATCATAACCCAACTATTTTGGTCTTGTAATAATTATCTTCTTCTACCAATCGAAATATAAAGAATGAGAGCAATAGCATCAATACTTTACTTATTGATAAATTGATGTTCCTAGAACCATGAAAAGCAACATATTTGAACACAAGCTTGCAAAATCAAGTTCAATAAAGATCCAATGGGGCAAATGATACATGTTAAAAATATTAAGTTTGAGAAATATCAGCACATTTATAATGAGAAAATTCTAACCTCTTGAATCAAAAGAGAACTTGATCGTTCCTCCATTGCTTTCCGCCGAAACATAAGAGCTATGCAGGTTAAGACAACCCCAACTTTTGGATGATGAGAACCTTTGCAAGAATCAAGATGATCACAGATATAACTACATTGTTAATGATAATTGACTAAGGATAAAAAAAAGTAGCATACCAAAATGCTCCTCTGTTTTAGTTAAAGCCCTTGTCAATATCTCCTCAGCGTCACCAAAGTTCCTAAGAGAATAAAAGTAACACTCATGAGTCATGACATGATAAAGAAATGCTATAAAGAAAAAGAGAAATAGAAGAGTAATAGAAAGCTACCCAATCTGTGCCTCAAGCTGCCCCAAAGCACATGTGGCTGCTACCAGAACATCCTCCGAGGACATATTACAAGCAGCTAATGCACATGGATCGCTGAAATCTTTATTCTCAGACAGCAATCGAATTACCTTCTGGTATGACTCCTTTGCCAATGAAAAGTTCTGTGTGGCATGCAAGAGTTCTCCATAGGATAGAGCAACACTGCCTATACATTACTAAATTAATCACATTCTGCAGAATAACATCTTCCTCAATGACCCAAAAATGAACCTCACCAATTAATCCTTTGTTATCCTCAGGTCCTTGGAAGAAAGATTCAGCTGCAAGAACCAGCCAACATAGTAATGCATAAAACCATACATAAGGAAACGCAATAGCAATTAGACAAGGCCTCGGAAACCTTTAGATGTACCTGATTGACAATGACCATGAACGAGTTCAACAAGACCTTTCACTGCTTTAGCACGAGCATGAATTACCTCGGCACCTTTACCACTAAATCCAGGTTCATTTTTTCCCAAGAGTTCTAAGCATTTATCTGCGAGCACTGATGAAGTATCATCCTATATAAGGAGAACCATCCCCATGAATCTAACTTATATTATCAAACAGAACAACTCTATTGGATTTTGTGTAAACTTACCAGCCCTAACTCTAAGTGAAGTCCAACAAGAGCTTCCATAGCAGCAACTTTTTAACACAACCCAGATTTGTTTATTAGTAACTGAGAATCTTCATTATATCCAAACTAAAAATAGATAAATAAATAAGTGAAGGTAAAATTTTACCTCTAACATTAATAGAAGAGCATGTTAAACCTTGAATCTTCTGAAGTTTCTCTATTGCTTCATCAAAATTGCCTCTAATGAAGATTAAATCCAAATTCTTTTTGAGTTTTCAATCCACAAATAAACAAAGAATTGACACACTAAATTGGTATAATTTCTTTTTTTCCTATAATAGTTTAAAAAAACACACACACACACACCTTTCAGACAACAAAGTAGACATGGCCATTGAAACTATTCCTCGGGAATTATCACTATCAGGGGCTTGTCCTTCACTGGGCTGCCCTGAAAGGCACTGTTCAAGCACAAGCAAACTTTGTGCATACGATTCAGCTAACAATCATATACCCAAATTCAACAAAAAAAAGGGTTAATAATAATAATTAGTTAATTAGGAAACTTGCTGAAACAAGATGAAAAACGATTGCCTGAATGCGCAATAATGGGGAAAACCTGATTTCTGAGACCTGGCATGAGAAAAAGCGTAGTCGATCATCTGAAAAGCAACTGGGTTGGCGTTTAAGCTGTTGATTTGGCTGTGAAGCCATTTGCATGGTGGAAGTCGTTCAGGAATAAGAGAGAGCTCAAAGGAGGTTCTTCCGAGCTTGGCACTTTGAGCGGTTGCCATAGCAGCTCTGCATAAATTAACCATCCTCATCTTGATTGTTCTTCGCTCTGATATCGCAACCTAATCGAATGCAAACGTTTTAGCTCCAGGCAAAAATGAATAGAACAGGTTTTAATTTTTTTAATTTTTAGCTAAAAAGGTTTTAATATTTTTAGATGGATTTATCAGTAGACTCTAAAATCACTGAAAATTTCGGATTTTAGAGTTGAAATAACGGATAAAAATGTTTCAATTCTCTAAATTATAATAAAAAAAAGAGTTATTTTTCAATTAATATAATTTTAATTTTAATTTATACAAAGATATAGAAACCATACCCTACCTGTTTAATTTAATAATCTTGATATAAAAAGAAATAATTTCTTTGAATAATAGAATAGTTTAACTACAATTTAAAATTTTAATTAAGATAAAACTACCATGTTAATTGCAAACTTTTAAAAATATATATACAAAAAAGGAATCACTCAAATGAAAAAAAATACGCTCAAACCATTTATATTTTTTGGAGAATAAAAAATCGTCTTGTGGGAGTAAGTATCATAATAGAGTCATTCGATCTCACAGCAGAATATCCTAAGATCCGAATAACAACTCTCAAATTCATAATAGGGTAGTTCGATCAGCTTTTCTCTGCTAATTAAAGCATTATCTACGGTGGTAAAACAGTTTTTATTTTTCTCTGCTAATTAAAGTACTATCTACGGTGGTAAAACAGTTTTTATTTGTTTTTATTACCAGTTAAGTCATGTATATAACTTATACGTAATCAACATATTTATAAAAATATATATTACAAATTAATAAATTTAATTTAATTTAATACGTAGATAATAAAATATAAAATCTGTATATGATGTCTTTTGTAATAGTCCGAAATCTGTGTAATACCATAATTTTTTTAAGAATGATTTCGTCTCCACTGGTGTGAATGGTTCGTTAACGATCATCTCACATGATACAACGGACACTCTAAATTTTTTATTTTAGCACCACCAAAAATTTATTTTCGAACATGAAAAATGCCTAAACTATATTACCACTTTTTTTATTCTTACTGTAACTATACTTTCTCTAAAAACCAAAAACACGTTCTTATGTTTTTTTCTTTAAACCTCAAGACTATATGCATATATATAGTAAACAAAAAATAAAACTGAAATCAAAACAATTAAAATAAATAAAAACTAATTAATTTATTCAATAAATAAATTTGTAACTGGCAACTGTTACACCAGTTACAAAAAATCAACAATCCCCCACATGAATAAATTAAACTAATCTCATTCTATATACATGTGATAAAGCTCTACGATTGGAGTCTGCATATGATAGGTAGATGTTACTCTTTTAACATTCCCTTATGAAAATGTATTTACTTTACTGATTAAATGGTAGACACGATGTCCTTGAACCATTATATCATTTATGTAAATGATGATACACCTCACACATGACCTCTTCCTGATATTTTCAAGTTCTCACTATTATGTTTGTTTTGGCCATGAACATCGTCCTGGTTCTGCAAGAGTTTAAAGAATTGTGTCCACCACAATTCTCCTTAAAGCGACCCCTCTTCACTCCCACATAAGTGATTTTTCTGTTTCCATATAATCATCATAGATTACCAAACATCCGAGAATCATTAAAAGCATAACTTAACATTTTATATATCGTTGTTTCATCATAAGAATGGGTAAGGGTAAAAACCCCCACAGTGATCCATACCAGTCTTTACAATTGCATTGTCCCGTTGAACCTAGATCTTGGGATCTCCAGTCACATAGATCGGGTTTCCACCATATCGACTTTCTTCTCACGGGCTTCAATTTCATTCATCTCGATGACTTCTCAACTAGTTCTCTGTTTAACCTCTTGGTTAGAGGATCCGCAATATTTTCTTTCAACTTTACGTAGTCTATAGAAATTACTCCAGTCGAGATTAACTGTATAATGGAATTGTGTCTTCAACATATATGTCTAGACTTTCCATTATACATGATATTTTGTGCCCTGCCAATTGGAGATTGACTATCACAATGTAAGCTAATTGCAGGCACAGGTTTCAGCCATTGTGGAATGTCATCTAAGAACTGTCGTAACCATTCAGTCTCTTTTCCACATTTATCCAAAGCTATGAACTCAGATTGCAAAGTGGAACGAGCTATAACTGTTTGTTTGGATGACTTCCACGTTACAGCTGCACCAGCCAATATAAATACATATCCATTAGTGAACTTTGAATTCTTTATATAAGAAATCCAACTAGCATCACTATATCATTTTAATACAGTTGGATATCTTGTGTAGTGCAGTCCGTAATCACGAGTATATCGTAAGTACCTCAGTACTCACACTATCCATTTCCAATGATCTTGGTTTGGATTACTCGTGTATCTACTTAGTCTACTTATTGAGTAGGCTATATCCGGTCTAGTGTAACTCATCAAATACATTAGACTGCCAATCACCCTAGAATATTCCACTTGGAAAACACCCTATCCTTTATTCTTAGAGAGATGTAAATTCATATCTATGGGTTTTTTGGCTATACCAGTATCATCTTTACTGAATTTTTCCAGTAGTTTACCTATATAATGTGACTGACTAAGAATAATTCCATTCAAAGACTTGACAATTTTAATTCTCAGTATCACATTTGCAACATGTCTTTCATATCAAACTTTGTATTTAACAAAGCTTTGATAGTTTGGATCATATTATCGTTACTACTCACGATAAGTATGTCATCTATATATAGACATAAAATGACATATCCATCATATGTATCATTTATATAGATACACTTGTCACATTCATTTATATTGTACCTACTTTCCAACATGGCAGAATCAAATTTTTGATACCATTGTTTTGGAGCTTATTTTAGACCATACAGAGATTTCACAAGTCTACAAACTTTCATCTCTTGTTCTAGAGCAGAAAAACCCTCAGGTTGCTCCATATAAATCTCCTCATCAAGATCCCCATTTAGAAATGATGTTTTTACATCCATCTGATGTATCTCTAAATTTCGTAAGGCTGCTATGACAATCATCATCCTTATGGAATTTATTCTCGTCACTAGTGAATATGTATCAAAATAATCAAGACATTCCTTTTACTTGTAACCATTTATTACTAGCCTTGCCTTGTATTTATCAATAGTCTCATATGCTTTCATCTTCCTTTTCAAAATCCACTTGTAACCTAAAGGTTTACAACCAGGAGGTAGATCCACTAACTCCCAAGTATGGTTTGCCAAAATGGAATCTATTTCACTTTTGATTGCTTCTTTCCATAAAGGACATTTACGAGAGTTTATAGCTTCCTAAAAGCTTTGAGGTTCCCTTTCTAGCATGTAAGTAAAAAAATCTTGACCAAAAGATTTTTCTGTTCTCATTCTTTTACTACATCTAAGGTCAACCTCATCCTCTTGTCCATGATCACTATCTAGGCTATTTTCATAGATATATTCAAATGTTCATTTTGACAAACTCGGTCCCTCATCAAATTTGTATTGAAAATTATGCTAAAAAATGAAGCATTTCTCGATTCCATTATTGTATTTTTGTGTATATCTAAAATCTCATATCTGTACACAAAAAATTGATATGCACTGTTATTTTGTGCATAACCAATAAAAATGCAATAAACTATTTTTGAACCTATCTTTACTCTCTTTGGAGTAGGTATAACTACTTTTGGGTAGACACCCCCACACTCGTAAATAATTGTAGGAATGTTTTCTTCCATGTCAAAGCTTATAAGATGTTTTTACCTCTTTCTTCCTGGACACCTTATTTAAAAGGTAATTTGCTAATAAAATAGCTTCCCTCCACAAGTTCTGAGGTAATCCAGAACTTAACAGCATTGCATTCATCATTTCCTTGAGGGTTCGATTTTTCCATTCAGTCACACCATTGGACTGTGGTGAATACAGTTGAATGAATTCATGTCTAATCCCATTTTGAGCACAAAATTCACCAAAAATATTTACATATTCACCACCGCGATCACTTCTTATTACTTTAATTTTCTTATTAAGTTGATTCTCAACTTCAACCTTATAGAGTATAAATTTCTCTAAGGCTTCATCTTTGCCCTTTAGCAAATAAACATAGTAATATTTCGTGCTATCATCAACAAAGGTAATAAAATATTTATTGCCTCATCTCGTTGGTGCAAATTTCATATCACATATGTCACTATGGATCATATCCAAAGGTTCAATATTCCTTTTAATAGTGTGATATGGTAACCTCGTCATTTTTGCCTCAACGTAAGTTTCACACTTATATTTATTGTCAATTTGAAATGTGGGAATATGATTTAAGTTAATTAATTTCCTCAGATTATTGTAATTAACATGTCCTAGTCTACCATGCCACAAATTGGAAGACTCAAGCAAGTAAGCAAAAGAAGTACTAGCTTTATTCATATTTTTAGGCTTTACAATCATTACACTAAGTTTGAAAAGCTCATTGGCTATATAGTCATTTCCCACAAACATATTATATTTTGACAATATGACCTTATCAGACTCAAACACCATGTGAAATCCATGCTTTCTTAGAAGTGATCCAGATACCAGATTTTTACGTATATCTAGTACATATAGCACGTTATTCAGAGTCAGGTCTTTCCCGGAGGTCATCTTCAAAATCATCTTCCTTTCACCTCTTATTTCAGACGTTGCAGAATTTTTCATGAATAACTTCTCTCCACTTTCAATTGGTTTGAAGGAAGTGAACAAACCTCTGTCTGAGCATACGTGGCGAGTTGCACCAGTGTCAATCCACCACTCCTTTGGGTTTGACCCAACAAGATTCACTTCAAAAACTACGGCACTCAAATCGATGTCATCGACCTCTCTGGTGAGTTTATCCACCACATATGCCATTTTATTTTTTCCATTTGGGCAGTCAGCAATCTGCCGATTTGTGACCTATCCTGTCACAATTGAAACATTTCCTTTGGAATTTGGGATGTTTAAATACTCCTCCCTTGAGACCTAGCTTGGAATTCTTTCCAGTAAATATCTTGGTCTTGGAGCATTGATCATGCTCCATCACATTAGCTTTAACGAAAGCCTGCGATGATGATTTCTTCTCTGATCCTCTGTTATCTTATTCAATGCGACGTCTAATAATCAGATCGATCATTCATGCTCATCTCATTTTGCTTATGCTTGAGGTAGTTCTTGAAGTATTTCCAACCTAAATGTAGTTTCTCAATAACACATGCCACTTGGAAGGCTTCACTAATTATCATTTCCTCAAAATGGATTTATTGTATGATTATCTGCAGCTGTTGGACTTGACTGATAACAGTCTTGGTATCAACCATCTGATAATCCAAGAAACGACCCACTACAAACTTCTTGGAACTAGCATCATCTGTTTTGTTTTTCTTATATGAGGTTTTCCACAGCTCATTCGCTGTCCTCTTGCTACTGTATACACTATACAGAGAATCATATATGTCATTCAAAATATAATTCCGACTCAGATAGTCGGAACTCTTCCAGGCATCCACAGCCATGAGAGTACTTGCATCACTATTCTTATTACTCTTCGATGCCTCTTCAGTCAAAAACCTAGTCAAGTTCAATGTGGTCAAATAGAATAACAACTTTTGTTGCCACCTTTTAAAATCATTTCCATCAAATTTTTATGGTTTCTCCGTATGATTCATAGGTACAGAAACCGATGCAATAAAAGTTGGCGCTTTTGCCACAGGAATGGTACTGACATTGTATGAGGAAACATTAGCCTATGTTGTCATTTCCTGTATATGAGTAGAAATATAAATTCATTAGTTGTTGAACGAAATTGTCCCAACACAATAATTACACAAATTTCACCAAGAAAAATGCACAAATTTGAGGTTTAACACTCAATTTAAAACCCTCACGGAATTACTGTATACATTCACAAATTATTGTATACACCTACAGAATTACTGTACACAAACACATATTTTTCTGTATACACCAGTCAACGATTAACGCATGTCAAAACTCAACGGTCACGCTGGTCAACAGACACGAAAGTCAACCGGCAACGTACACGTGGCACGTGCTATATCATCAACACGTCAACGTAAGGCTCCCACGTGGCTGTCAACGTGGCACGAGCCAGCCCTACAAACGAGCTGTGCCTCAGCCTACCATTGAGCCCAACTATACCAAGCCCAATTCCAACAAAGCCCAAACTCAAGCCTAGCCCAACTAGGATCAAGCCCAGCCCAGGCCACGCCAGGTCTGCTGCCTCAGCCCAGTTGTCCAAAAGTGAAAACGACGTCGTTTTGGATCTTCTCCTTCACCCGTTTTACTGAAATCGGGTCGGGTCATGGGTCGCATGACTCGGCTTCTGACCCGAATGTATCTCATTTGTCCGACCTCCATTTTCGACGCCGTTTATCAGGTTTTCTTCGTCTCGTCGCCCTCGTTTGGATTCCAATGTCAATTTAAATTAAAAGTCACCGGATAAAAAAAATCAACAAAATACAGATTCGGCAACAAATACAAAAATATATACAAACATATTCGATCTTAACATAAAAAAAACATAACAAAATGAAACAAAAACCATCACAATATATATTACATATAAAAAAACTGTAAATATACATGCATAATAATAACAAAAAATATATATATAAGTATAAATATAGAAGATTAACTATAAATGGGAAATCGTTCTTAAAACTGTATATAAACAGAAACATTAATCAACATATTTATAAAAATATATATTACAAATTAATAAATTAAATTTAGTTTAATACATGGATAATATGTATATGATATCTTTGGTAATAGTCCGATGTCTGTGTAATACCCAAGGATAAAAAAATCGAAAATTTCGGCGAAATTTCGCCGAAATTTCGGTTTTTTGGGGATATGGATATTAATTTCATTCCCAAAAAAAAACGGTCAAAATTTCCATAATTTCCGTCGAAATTTCCGATATTTCTCCGATATTTCCGCGATATTTCCGTCGAAATTTCCATGGTAATTCCTTCACAAACTGGTCAAAATTTCCATAATTTCCGTGGAAATTTCCGATATTTCTCCGATATTTCCACGATATTTCCGTCGAAATTTCCAAGGTAATTGCTTCACAAACTGGTCAAAATTTCCGTGGAAATTTCCGAAATATCCGTGGAAATTTCCGAAATTTCCGTGGAAATTTCCAAAATTTCCGTGGAAATTTAGATGGTTTAAATTTTAAAATATCATATATTTTTATAAATATTTGAGTATTTTTTAAATTATAATTATTTATTGATGATATATTTTAAGTTAAGAATTCAACTAATGTAGAATATGTAATGATTATAATTTTGAATAAAAAAAATAGCATCCTACCATACCAAACAAATAACCGGCCATAGTTTTTCAAAATTAAGAATTCAACTAATGTAGAATATGTAATGATTACAATTTTGAATAAAAAAAATAGCATCCTACCATACCAAACAAATAACCGGTCATAGTTTTTCAAAATTAAGAATTCAACTAATTTAGAATATGTAATGATTATAAATTTGACTAAAAAAAATAGCATCTTACTATACAAAACAAATAACCATATCATTACTATCAGCAAAGACACTCACATGAAATATTAGATCCATATGGTTGGCATGTTAACAATTACATGCAAAATTATCAAGGAGATGTGCCTTCTGATCAATATTTCTCTCAATACAGAACTAGAAATGAGGATGAGGAAGAGAGTGAAAATTTTCAACCACCAAGAAATTCTATATGATATTGACTTATATTTAAGTAATCATGTACTTGTATTATTATTCTGATTAATGAATAATTCATTACTTAATTAATAATATTTTTATTTCTATCAGCGAGTACTATAAATCTCTTAATTATGATAAATATGATTTTCACTCAATATTTTTTCAATTTTTATAGTTAAATTGATAAAATATCTAATAAATAAGCATATCCTGAAGTTTCATAAAAAATTTCCATATTTTTCTATAAATTTCCGTCATTTCTTTCGTTTTTTTATCGATATCGATATTTTGTCGATATTTCCATCGATATTTCCGTATTTTGAACCTTCGATATTTCCGTCGATACCGATATTTTCATCCTTGGTAATACCACAGTTTCTTTAAGAACGATTTTGTTTCTACTAGTGCAAATGATTCGTTAACGATCGTCTCTCAGAATACAACGGACATTCTAAATTTTTGATTTAAGCACCACCAAAATTTTATCTTCGAATTTGAAAAATACCTAAACTATATCATCATTTTTTTATTCTTACTGTAACTATATTTTCTCTAAAAACCAAAAATACGTTCTTATTTTATTTTTATTTTTTTTATTTTTTTTAAATCTCAAAACTATATACATATATAGTAAAAAAAAATAAAACTGAAATCAAAACAATTAAAATAAATATTAAAACAAATAAAAACTAATTAATTTATTCAATAAATAAATTTGTAACTTGCAATTCGACCAATTACAAAAAACCAACAAGTCATTGATCGATGCTAATATTCATTCAAATTTTGAAGTCAAAAGTTTTGAAGAATCCTCCAAAATGGCTAAAGAAGTTACTGGATGAGGATAATATAGGAGTTATTTCTTCTTATATACTTGGTGTTTCTTAGGGCTTATTCCCTCCATATATTGTACCCAAAAAACAAAAAACTCCATTTTTTTTTGCGGATGATCCAGCTCACTTGGGAGGTTTATGGGTCCTATAATGGAATAAATGGATCGATGAGGTCGAGTACTAAACAAAACCAAAAGTTATCAAGCTCAAAAACTCTATTTTTGAAACCAGAAATATATATGTTCTTTCTGTAATTCCTCTTATCTTTCTTCTACCCCATATGAGCCAAACTTTTTACAACATACATTATCCATATCCCTTGAAATGCGCTTCCTACACACAAAAGAAAAAGATCTCATACAATAGCTTAAAGAAATATGCATAATTATGTTTGCTGAATCTACTTTGTCTAGAACAATGATGAAGATTATTAGCTAAATATTTAGTATTCAAAAGCCAATCCCAATGATACTTTTCCTTTATAAAAATTGCGCCCACTTGTGAATTTAATATAGTGCTATATTCTTAGTACTTGCATTTACATCAAGCAATCCAAATAAAGTCACGGTTTTCAATCTCAAATCACATGGAAATCTACTTGTATTCCACATGACCTCATAAGCCAAATATCACAAAAAGAGGCTTCAATTCGTTTTCTTCTCAGGCACAACAATTCTTTTAAAAAATTAATGTTTTAATTAAGCTTTAATTATAAGATTTTGGCATCGATGAAATGAAAGTTAATCTTATTAAAAAAAAAAAAAAAACAGAGAAGTTACAAAAGAAATCCCATATTTGAAGCAATGGATATATGCCCTTTATCTTGAAAGTAAAAGTGAAAAAAAAATAAATAAATAAATAAAAAGTGGCATAGAAAAGAAAAGCAAAAGAAACTGACACTGCCGTTAATAGAGGATGTTCCGATATACTCTCTTTTTCACCTTTAAAAGCTTGCACTTGAGACTAAAACACTTGGAAAATCCAAGCATTAGTCCCTCAAAACAATGCCAATTTCCTGTTTTTTGCTCCTCCTTTTCCTCTACCTATTAACCTCTCTCTGCATTACAAGTAATTTTCATTTTTATTTTTCTTGTACTTATTGTTGTAATGGATTTGTTGTTCTGTTTTCCATCACTGCACTAAACTAAAGTATTTTTCTTTGCTTGTTACATTTCTATGGTTGCAGATGGATCACAATTAATTCTAGTAAACAACTGCCAAGAAAGTGTATGGCCAGGAATACTTGGCAGTGCAGGCAAAAGTACACCAAATGATGGAGGATTCCATCTAGGCAGTGGAGAAGAAGTAGTCCTTGACGTGCCTGAGAAATGGTCCGGCAGGATATGGGGCAGGCAGGGTTGTAATTTCGACACCAACGGGAAAGGCCAATGCGACACCGGAGATTGTTTGGGCCAATTACAATGCCGAGGCACAGGAGGTGCTCCTCCAGCAACCATGGTTGAGATGACACTTGGAACTTCAGCCTCACCACTTCATTTCTATGATGTGAGCTTGGTTGATGGTTTCAATCTGCCTGTTTCGATGAAACCTGTTGGGGGAGGAATTGGGTGCGGTGTTGCTTCTTGTGAGGTTGATTTGAATATTTGTTGCCCATCAGCATTGGAGGTGAGGATAGGAGGGAAAGTTGTGGGCTGCAAAAGTGCTTGCTTGGCTATGCAATCGGCTAAGTATTGTTGCACAGGGAATTATTCTAACCCAAACACTTGCAAACCAACACTTTTTGCACATCTTTTTAAAGCCATTTGTCCCAAGGCTTATAGCTATGCTTTTGATGACTCTTCTAGTCTTAACAAATGCAGAGCTTCACGCTATGTTATCACTTTTTGCCCTCCCAAATGAGCTGCTTCACAGTTGGGGCAATTCATTGCTTTCTTATTGGTTCTGAAAAGAAAGTTAGAAAAAGTTATCAATGGGCATTTGAAGAAGGATGCTTTTAGTTTTTACTATAGTCTATATTTTCGTTTTGGTTATTTCAATATATTTTTTTCCTTGGATTGAAGATAGGATTTGGTGATCTACTTTGTGATCTCTCTCATAAGCATGTATATGGAGAATATGCCAAAGAAGTTGAGTGGAAAATTACTAGCTTCTTTATAAGTACTTGGGATGTAAAAAAAATTAAATAAATATATTTTGAACAAATTAAGAATAACCCTTTAATTTGATATTATGTTTATGTTTGATTTCTATTGCTTTTCAAAAGCTTAATTATTCCAAGAGTCATATTATGATCCATCATTTTTATCTTACTGGCTGAACATACCACACTTCAATGATGAAAAGGTTAAATCATTGTATCCCTCAATTAAAAATAATAATAATAAATTAGAAAAGAGAATAGCATATTGTCTTTTTGTGTTTAACTTTTCGAAATAGGGCCAAGAAAGAGCAGTTTCAAAACAAAATCCATCTATAAATATAATTTTATAATTTAAAAAAAAAAAAAAGAAAGAAAAACAGAGCCAAAAAGAGAATTGTTTTCGTTTTATTGTGTTTGTTACAACTTACAAACAGAGCCACAAAGAGAAGTTATCACAATCCAATTATGTTCGAGTACATGCAAGGGGATCGCAAAGTATATATAGTTCTTTCTTGGAGTGTCCGAAGCAAAGATTTACAAACATCCAAATTTCGAAGTTTTGTAAACATCCAAACTTTACTGCAACAAAAAGAGAATCTCAATTCAGAGAAGCAAAAAGATTCACCTTCACTAAAAAATAAAACTTTTAACATATAGAGCTACATCAGAAGCACCTTATATAAATTCATTGCCCTTTAGCTTCCACATGAAACCAAAAAACTTGGTTAAGTAGTCTTTAAAGAGAGAATATATGGGTTCCATAAAAGATGAGAAAACAGTTAAAGGGGATGATGATGTGCCAAGTTATGCACAATCTCTGCCAGTACCAAATGTTCAAGAAATGGTCACAAAAGACCCTTTGCAGGTTCCCGAAAGATACCTCAGAAATATACAAGACATGCTAAAGAGTGCAGATGATCTGTCCCATTTATCTTCTGAGATTCCTACATTTGACTTTTCATTGCTCTCAGAAGGTAACCAAGAGGAGCTCATGAAACTAGATTTGGCTTGCAAGGATTGGGGATTTTTTCAGGTAATTAAAAATTACTAGCAAAAGATCTTTAGTTTTGGGGGCAAAAAATATTGTGACCAGTACAAATATCATACTTATTTTAGCAAAAAGGCTCAATTCGGGACAATCTTGACTTTATCTTTGATTTCTTACACTTGGTCGGGCTTAACTATTTTTTCAGCGCTAGTGATAGAATCAAAGAACAAGATTTAAGACCTGATTTTAAAAAAGTCAAATCGTCATGATCTAAGATTAAATGTTACTTCAGAGATGATAAAACTGATATAACAAAGTACTTCTAAAATTGAAAATTTGTTACTTTGGCAGGTGATAAATCATGGAGTGGGAAGTGAAGTGTTGAAGGGCATGAAAGATGCTGCAACAAAATTTTTTGATCTTCCATTAGAAGAGAAGAACAAGTTTTCAATGCCACCGGACGACATTAAGGATATGGACATGCAAATGTTGTCTCTGAAGAGCAGATTCTGGACTGGTCCGATACACTGATGTTCATTGTCTACCCTTCCCCTTTTAGGAAGCTAAAAGTCTGGCCAACAACACCAAATGGTTTCAAGTAAGTTATTGAGGATTCTACTCTAAAAGGGTAACTCAATAGAGAGAATAACGCAAGGCTCTTATATACCTTTTAAAACCCAAATCTCCTCTTAAAAATTAACCCTTTAGGAGCACCATGTTTAGCCAATGTATATCCCCTTTTTAAGAGACCAATAAAGAGAGTAATCCAAGCTTTTTATATACATTTTAGGATTAACTTATTTAGCCAATGTAGTGTTTTTTTTTTGGTACACCTTTAACATTACTCAATTTGATCACCAAAAAGCATAACTAAATGAACAGAGTGTTTGCATGAAAACTCATTGAAAATCATGTTTTTTTGAAATGGAAGGGAAATAGTAGAGGCATATTCAATTGAAGTCAAGAGAGTAGCACAGGAACTTGTTGGTTCTCTGTCTTTAATTATGGGAATGGAAAAGCATACTCTCCTTGAAATCCATAAAGAGCAGCTACAAGCTTTGCGTGTGAACTACTATCCTCCATGTCGCTTGTCTGATAAAGTATTTGGTCTAAGTCCACACTCAGACACAAGCACCATAACCATACTCATGCAGGATGACAATGTTACTGGTCTTCAGATTCGACACCGAGAAGGATGGGTCCCGGTGAAGCCGATCCCAAATGCTCTTGTCGTGAATGTCGGTGGTGTTATTGAGGTACATTATTATAGTGTTTTGAGAAATAAGTATGAACCAGTTATTAGAAATCTGTTAAAAGTAACTTCTACAACTTGTTTCAATAGTATAAAAAAGCTTGCAATGAAGTTTGATCATGTTTGATAATTCTGTGGCAGATATGGAGTAATGGGAAGTACAAGAGCATTGAACATAGAGCTGTGACAGATAGTACATGTACAAGGTTATCTTATGCATCATTTGTGTGTCCCTGCGAAGATGTTGAAGTTGAGCCATTGGATCATTTGGTAGATCCAAAAGGGTCCCTTCAGAAATACAAGAGAGTCAAATATGGAGAATATCTGAGGGGATCAATGAAGAGGAAAATGGAGGGAAAAGAGCATTCTGAGATGGCAAAGATTGCAAGTTGAAAGAAATTTACATGTTAAAACAACTTGAGGCAGAGAAACAGAGAACGCATATATTTGAATCAATTTTTGTTCTAGGTTTATGTTATATGTGAACTTTTGTTGGGCTTGTGATATGAAAATAAAGATCCAGCTAGCAGGCTGTTCTTGTTACTAGCATACTTATTATTTTTATAAACTTTAACAAAAATTTGCCTCTCTTTTTAAGAACAAAAAGAAAACATAAAAAAATAAAAATAAATAGTTCAGTCAACTGACTGCCAAACGCCATCAGCTTTATGTTACGTCCTACAAAACCATTGGAATTCAAGTAAATTTTTCCTATTTAATTTCAAAATAAACTTAATATACATAAATATGCATATATATATATATATTTATTTATTTCCTAGGCCCTCTCTTTTGTGGATGCAACTTTTCAGGTTTCTTGTATGTGGTTTTCTTTTTGATACCTTAGATCCTTAGATATCTTCTAGGTTTTTTTTTTTAAATGATTTATATGTTTTTATTTTATGTCTTATATGTTTTTTTTTGTTACGAGACAAGCTGAGTGATACATGATTAATAATTTAAATTTAAAAAATATAATTGTGTATGTGACAACCTTTAACACTTATCATATCACCATGTCTTCCATTTTAAGTTGGAAAATAGTTTCAAATGATAAAATCTGAATATATAAACACTAACTCGTGTTATAGGCTTGTTTTGTGCTGATTAATTATTAAAAGCATTTTTTTGTGCACCAATTGCAATGAAGAGAAGCTATCCAAGCATATTCAAGTGAAGTGAACAGAGTAGCAAAGGCACTTCTGGGTTCTCTATCTTTGAGACTTTGACAATGGGGATGGAAAAGCAGTCTCTGCCATGAACAAAGAATTTACACAATTAATTCGTTTAACATATTATCCTCCATGCAAATGCCAGATAAAGCGGTAGATTCTGTTTAAGTCCACACTCAGACATAAGCACCATAACTATACTAATGCAAGAAGACCATGTAAACGGCCCACAGATTCGACACCGAGAAATCTTGGTTTCATAAATCCTCTTCCTTATTCTCTGGTTGTTAACGTAGAAGATATGATTGAGGTACCTAATTTTTTTTCCCATATAAACATATTTTGCACTTTCTTAATAATTTCAAATCAACCTGATAAGAAACTATGTATATATTGAAAATGATTTGAAGCCGAGGATATCTTGTGCAATTTCTCTCTCCTTTTGTTGAAGTTGAAGTTGAGCCACTTGATTCCAAGGTGCGTCCCCGCCGATGTATAAGAAAGTCAGATATCAGATGTGGAGACAACAGGTGGCAATCACTGAGGAGAAAAATGAAGGGGAAAACCCAGCTTTGCTTTGAACAGAGAGGGAAGAAAATTTAATTAGTCTGTGCTTTATTCAATAAGATCCTTGACCACAATATATATCCAGAAAATCGGTTTACTTTTTGGCCTCTGCTTAGAGATTATATGATCGTATATCGTACAATGGAAGCAACAAACGATAACAAATACAATTACTAAACTCTGAAAGAAAATAAAAGCCAAAAAAAATAATAATAAACAAACAAAATATATATTAAATTAGAAAATAGACTAGTTCAGAAATAACAAAAACCCATAACTACATCATTCTGCGTCCTCTCTCTCTGTCACACTAGAGTTATCTTGAACACTTGAAACCTGAGATGAAGGCGCTGAACCTAACAGCAGTGGAGGAGTAGATTTTGTTTTAGTACCAGAGGAGGTTCCATCAGAAGAAGGGTTGGCAGACCAAGCTCTAAGAGGAGGTTCAAAATGCTTGCTTGCAACATCAGGCGGTGGTGCATCTTCCCCTGGAAGAAGAACAAGTCCCTTCTCACGAAGAGAAGATGGCTCATTGTAGCAGGTATTCCAAAGGGAATCCACAAGAAGTCTCTCTTCTTTAGCAGCCCCAAGATCCTCGGGAGACATCAAACTAATACCGTTAATTCGCTCTTCAAGAAGTTGCCTCAGTTTCTCATCATGTTCAATTAATTTATCACCAGTCCCATTTGTTTTGTCTCGAGCAAGCTCAAGAAGGCCCCGCAGGGCACCTTCTCGAACTTCAACATCTTCACTGGATGCAAGATGCAACATCAAGCGAGGAAATCCTAGCTCACACACTATGTTGCAATCTGAACTATTTTCATGCAGAAGGTATTGGATTAAGTTCAAGGCTTTCCTGAAATATAGTTAATTTCCCATTATAAATATGACAGCTACATAAACCAAGTCAAATAAAAGTAAGCGCTCATAACAGACTGATTTTGTGCAATGTATTCTAAAATTATTTCATTTTTGTGCAGTGTATGGCAAATTTTGCATGATTGATTATAAACAATTGCATAATTGAACTAAAACAACAGTACAGAGAGCAACATACAAGGGTATTTAAAGATTGGGGGAAAAATGCAATATGTGATAGTTTGGAAGTGTTATCAACCCTAAAAATAACAATCAACTTAACATGTCAGACTTTATATAGGTACATATTTAAAGATATATAATTTATCATAAGTATGTTCCCTGATTATTTTTTTGGATTTCAACAATACAACTAACAAGCAGAAAAGAAAATTGAAGAATAACCAAATGCTTCTTAAATCATTACCTCTGAAATCTCGCACTTTCAGAACCTAAAGCATCCCTCAAAGCTGCATACCCATTTGCAAGCCGGAAGGCAGTAATACCCGGTTTGTTATGTCGGATTAATGCTGCAGAATTATTCGTTTCAAGAGTAAAACGTGGATCAACATCTTTCCACAACAAGAAATTAACAGGATGCCAAAACAAATAGACTTATCATGTCAATTAAATAAAACTCATCATCAAAGTATATGTTGTTCTTACAGGAAATAGCACCAAGAGCTTTGGTTCTAACAGTCACATCAGGGTCGGATGTGAAATTAGAAAGGAGAGGTTCTAAGCCATTTGCTTCCATAACAAGCTGTTGACTTCGGGAATTGTTCTGGACAATAGTGGTTACGACCTCTGCAGCCTTTGCACGAATATTGGCATGAGTATTCTTCAGGTAACCAAGGAGAGGGACCAAACCACCAATTGAGTGAAGATCTGTCATGTAAACACAGTAGTTTTGAAACACCAAGTAAGCAGATCCACTGGCTAGCTGACTAACAGAGAAAGTCATATAGGTTATAGTAATACAAACAAAGAAAAAGTGCCCAACAACAAACATTAAGCCTACGTTTGGAAGAAATGATATTAAAAAAAAAAAAAACACCTAGTTGAACCCTTACTCTACAACAATTTCAAGTTATGATATCATCCCAGAACAGGCTTCGTTGCATAGACCATTTGAAAAAAAGTGGCTTAATTAAGATGATAATATGCTTCCTCAGTCATTTTAATTATAAAATTTATCCTCGGTTGACAGCTTTAGCGAAATTTGTAGACTGTTTGCTTGAGCTATTTCATCATATATCTTATATTGTTTACTTTCTAAGAATCTATGAATTTTAGATATTTCAAATTATTCGAATTCTTTAAGATTATTATTACATTTTTTTTCTTGTACTTTTTCTTGTCTTATTTAGTTTCTTCAAAGTCATTTATTTCCAATAGAAATATACATAATACGGATCAGCGACAGAAAAGGGTAAAGAACTTACCATTAGCCATGTCAATAGACTCAACGTGCTCTTGTAATTCATCCAACATATCTGTCAGAAACCAATTCAAGTATTAGAACAGAGAAAACAAAAATTGCATAACCAAACGATTTACTTTCATATATTAAATATATCTTTTTTAAAATAAATAAATATATAAACCTTCAATATCAGCAGTAGTAACTCCATGAGCTTCCAAAACTTGCTCTGGTGTTTGCATCAAAAGTGTAATTTCTTTCATGCGCTTGATTACATCAACAGTCTGAGCTTGCATAGCTTCCATAAACCATCTTCGATCCTCCTCACTAACAACCAAATACCAACTCTTTAAGTTTATCAAAATAAAAAACATAAGACAGAAAGAGAGAGAAGACGAAGCGAAAAAAATACCTCAAATCACGAGTGGGACGAGTACCATCAGAGTTAGCGATACTCCATTTAAGCAATCCGTCCCAATTAGGTCCCTCTTTCGCCATTGTTTTGCTTGCCAAAAACCCTACAAAGCAGAAATTTTCTGCCTATGTTCTTTGTTTGAAAAATAAACGAAGAAAATAGAAAGAGCTTCAAATCAAGAAAATGGGCCTTCCATATATACCTTAACCACCCACCCGAAAATACCTCTGAGATTGTTCTGGAAGCTTTCGATTTCTGGAAGACAGTGGAGACGAAGATAGTCGACCGCCTCAAACAAACCTGAACAGTATGAAAACGGTGTTTCTGGCCCAATATATTGACCCGGCCCAAAATATTTATGATTTAACATATATTTTAAAACAAAACTTATATGACAGGAAAATATGATTATAAAGGAATGCAGTAATTAATAGGTTTTTTTTTTTTTTTGGCTGAAGAAAAAAAAAGCCGGAATTATAAGTTC